>JAKSZP010011435.1:0-20269 GCA_022478985.1 Massospora cicadina | reverse complement strand
CCAATCATCATCAAAAATGGGGAAGAGGCCGAGGTAGAGGCTATCCTGGCATCCCAGAAATCCTGACATTCTGTACAATATCTCATGGCCTGGAAAGGGTATCCAGCCTACGAAAACAGTTGGGTCAAGGCGCACGATTGCATAAGTTGCATGGACCTGGTTGCAGCATTCCACATATCCCACCCCGAAGCTCCCCACCCCCCAAAAAGTTGCGATGATTATGGCAATCAATTTACCCAAGGCGCACAAGAATGTGGCTCTTGTGCAGTTTCCTGGTGGTGGGGCCCTTCCTTTGGAAAAAAGAAAGGGTAATGTAAGTCCTGGGGAACGTCCCCTGGGTGTTGATCAGGACATTTTCATATTTCTGAGCAAGAAGGCACCAAAGAGGATGGCAGTACCCCTCATTACTCAGGGCGATCTCGCTCATGTAGTAGAAGAGAGCTGGGTAACAGCTCTTTTGCTTCAGATTCCACCCCCAGTACCCAAATTCACCTCAGCAGAACTGCTATGGGGAATCAGCGAAATCTGCGCTGAGATTGTTGAATTAAAATCAATCAGAGCTAATTTGAGTGGTAATCTGCCCAATGTTTGGATCTCAAAGGGCCAAAAAGGTTTGAAGCCTGATTTATTAGCTGGAATGCATGACAGTTTCAATTCAATTAAAATGCCAATCAAACAAATCACCTCCATACCAAAGTCATTGGGGATATCCCTGATGGTCAGGTGACAGCATTGGACATCATCGATGAGGTTTAAAGTCCCCTGTTGACAATTTGGGTGTTGTGGCCAATGCGATGCCACTGATCAAATGAACGGCCCAGTGACTGAGCGCGGGCAGGTTGGGCGTCCTGAACACATTCCCAACCAAATGGACTTGTCCCTATGTGGGGTGGCCTTGGGGATTCTCACCGCTCGTTGGGCCAAATGCTGTCATGCCAACCATTGGAAATGAAGCTGAGCCTTGGTTTGGACATTTGAGGTTGAACTGACAGTGACTTGGCCCACCACCAATTTTTGATGTCAGTTCCCAGGGAACTAATCCGCCCATTCCTGAATAATTTGCCAGTTAGGTCAAAATTGAGGTTCAATCCTGGCTTGTCCCTACCCCAATTGACCACTATTTAATCAGTTTCATTGCACTGAGAAAATTTCTAGTCAATTTTTTTCCTTTCCTTTAATTAAATTTTTAAAAAAAAACCAATCAATTTTTTTATTGTATTGCTCCTTCTGGCCGCATCCCTGATGGCATTTCCCTGGTGGCCTGTTGGTCTATATACTAGATGGGCTCTACCAGTACTTATGGTCGCTATGGCCCCCTCAATCATTGATTGGATTTTGCGAGTCAGATTTCTTTGGCACTACAACCCTGCTATCATGAACTTCCAACAACAGTACACGAGGATCTTGTGGCCTTACATCCACCAACTGCAAGCGAGAATCCATCTCCTTTTCTCCCCAGTTGAAATGACCCCATATGCTGATGAACTCATTGAAACTATTTCTGCTATCCCACCCCATGCAGCAAGGCCCCCTGGGCCTGGGATGGGCTCATTGTGGTTCGTCATCAGGATCATACTCACTGTTGTTCTACCTCAACAATTCGTCATTTCACAATGCCCAGCTCCATATAATGTCATTTGGTCAGCAATGCCTCTGGCATTCTGGCTTAATTTTTAGGTGCTTACGCATCCTGACTGGCAGGTCAGTCTAAACTTCTTCTGCCATTTCCATGACAGGTCTCTACAGATGATCCACTAGAAGAGACTGGACTGGGAATGCATGTTAGGAGCTGTGGATGAGGTAAAGCAATCAGGTAATCAAAATGGACACTTCCCTGGGCTACCAAGAGCAAGGCCATCAACCATATCTGCTGATGGTCCTGATATAGTAGGAATAGGCGATAAAGGGACGAGCTCCTCCTGATCCAACAGCCTACACATCCACAATTAGCACATTATATTCGCTATAGATGTTGGGAAACTCAGGCAGTGGAACTGGCTCAGGGTTAAACATTCATCCATCATGCCATAATTCAAGAAAACAAGAAGTAGGGAAAGTGAGTGGCTGAATTTGTGAGGATGTAGACATCATGTAGGGATGACATTTGAAGGATACACCAAAGAAGATATAATGTCCAGTAAGGGGGGAATGTCAGAAAATTATATGTGAAGATTGATAAGCTTAAATTATTGACTGACGGATCACTGGCTATTTTCAAGAATCATAATGAAAGTATTATTAGTAATTTAATGGGGTTTTATGGAGATTTCCAGAAAACAAGCTGAACATGGGCAAATATGGAAATTCTGATGGATTTCTGATAATAAATCAAACATCAAGGAATTTAGCACAGCTAAGCTAGGTGAGCTCAGATTGATGGTAGTGGAGCATCCATAACCAGTTTAATGCAGTGACATTGTTAGAATTTGAGGGCCTTTTTTGATTTTAGACAATCAATAACTCCTAAATTGATTAACTGCACAGGTTCAATGTGTGCACAATTTGCATTGTCTAATAGTAGATGATAGTCAATTGATAAAAGTATGAAGACTATTATCCGTAGCTAAATAGATAAGCCATTTTGGTCTATGCTTGAACTGTTACTTCTTTTTGATTGATTCTTGATGTCTTCAGTAGGGATTTATACCCTTTTTTGCCTAAATTGATCCACGCTCAGATTTTAAGTATACGGCCTTCCATCTTGTCTCAAGGAGTCAACAGAAATTCCCATTTAAGTTCAGCTTCTCTATAGGGATCTCAATCCTTACTCTTTGTTCTACTAAAGAGTCCCCAATTAAAGCAAACAAGCAATAATTTTCTATAGAGGAATAGAACTAAAACCAATAACGAATTATGCTATTTTCTGTACTTTTTATTGTGAATTATCAGAAGAATCTATAAAGGGAATTTGGCATTCAATACTCAGTTGGCACCTCAGCCATGAAATGGCAACCATTGCCATTGAACTTTCCTTCAATGTCTCATGAGCGATGGTCTTCTCCATCTGGGTAGGATTCTTTGTTGAACATCCTCAAGACCTAAAATTGAAAAAGTTCGAAAACGTGTCCCTAATGTTTTCCACTTGATCCAAGTGAACCAAACATATTTAGCAAGCGACCTGCTTAGGTAATGGGACTTGTTACCCATAATGAAAGGTCACAATCCAACTGATTAATTCACTAGTTGCAGGTGGCATCACTCACCTCGCAACTTGCTTCTTAAATTCCAAACAGTCAGTGATGAAACCTGACTGTTCCCAATCAGTACACCTTGTAGTTAATTGTCAATCAACTATCAGATGCCCCCATTTCGTTGGCAACTCTTCCCGACGAGATCTTAATAATTCACCCAGATTGATCCCCAACGGATCTGATCCTGGAAAATTACCTAAAATCCCACAAACATTATGAGTCTGAAATCAGGGTCAAATGATTTACAATTCAATAGCCATAGGGAATTATCCCTTAGCAATCTATGGTAATATAGATGGCTGGAAAGGTGGGCAAAAAACCCAACACACCTCCCTCTTGCCTAGATTTCCAGCGAGAATAGTATCAGGACAGGAGAATACTGCCTTGGACACCAGGTCAGATATTTCTTGGTTTCTAGTGGAGCACAGTCAATCTGCACTCAACGCTGCTCAGGACAACCTTTTTCATGCAGTTCTCTTCCTCTTCCTACTTGCTATCACCTCCTCAGAGCATGGTCCCTACAACCCTCTGTTGTGCTAAGCTGATCGATTTACTCGTGACAATGCTAGTCCCAGGCTCCAGTTTTCCCCCTGGTCAGGGCATATGACCTGTTGCCATATTCAGCATTCTTGGTCCAGCGTCCTCAATTTTTGATCTTCTTCCTTGACCTTGACAGGAGGTTACTTCCATTGATGTTCATTTTATGGCACAAATAAGAATGCTCAATTATAATCACTCTTTTTAAATTCTCATAAATATCATTTTGCTCATATAATTCTTAAATCTTCTCTGAAGAGATTATCTCATTAATTTTGAGAATAATTTATCTGAAAATTAGAACTTAATTGATATTGAAGTGCATAATGTTGACTATTATAAAAGTCTGACATCCTCCTCTTGTCCATCTCATATGTTAAATTCAGAATCTTGTACCAGCAACTGCTCAACAGCATATCTGATAAAGATGATTGGCTCTTCCAACTGATGAGTCAATCTAAGCGATAAAATATATTCTATGGTCTCCCTAGGACTCATAATCCCAGTCAAGTACCCATAGCCAGTCCTTCTGTGAAACTACTGGACACAGTATTTATCCTTGACAAAACCATATTAGCAATCATCTCAAATGACTCACAACCAATCCTCCCTCTGTTGTCAATTACTGAATTGGATTTTGATACCCCCTGTATTTGGCTCCTTTCACAGATACTCTTAAAATCATCATTGAACCTCCTGAGGCAATGCCGCCACTATTGATTTATTGTTCCTTGCCAGATCTGACTTACTTCTGGAGTTCCTTTTCCAACTCAGCCAATTCTATAAGCCAGCTGTTCTGTCAACTGAACTAGCCATTGGAAACTGTGAACATTTTGAACTTTCTTAAATAGAATTGAAGGCCCAAGTAACCAAGACTTTGTCCACAGCTCTGAACACCTTCGATCTCAAAAACATCCTAGATTGAGATGTTGCAGTCTATGCCCTTCATTTTGCTGGCCAAGTTTTTTGAAGTTGGGCCACAAAGCTTCCAGCCTCTCCCAATTCTATCACTCATTCTGCTTTCAGATTCAAGAAGCTTATAGTCGTTATCTTCTGGATGCCATCCACTCCCTACATGATTATCTCATTTCTGACATGACCCATTGGTACCTTCCTCTGATAGCTTTGATTGGGGGCATGATTTGACAACCACCACCTAGTACCCTTGCTTGATGCCAGCTCATATGTTCAATGTTCTTGATGAAGCCTGTTGGAAAGTGCTCAAGACCAATCTTATGGCTCTGTTGCTATATCAGGATTACTTGGGGTTATTTGCTGAGCCTCTTCTTATTATGTTGCCCCCTCCCCAATCTGAGGTATCATGTTTGGCAAGTACTGATATTTAAATCTCTTCCCCTAGTCGCATTCTTACAGGGATCAGCCTCCGCTCAACGAACTTAACTTTGAGTAGGTCTTTCTCTTGCTAGCCTCCAATCTCACATAGATTTCAACGGTTTGTTCACTACTACTGCAATACATCCTCCCTGTTAACTGTTGGTGGATTTTACTTATTCTGCTGAATGAGTTGCACAGGGTAAAACCCACTGAGCAACGGACAAGCAATATGAGGATCGCTAGCTCTTAATAATTAATAAAAATACAGACGTAATAAGGGCCTATACTCCATCAATACCACTTTATTTGATATTCAACTAATATCTACTTCCGTTACTTCTCTACTACTACTTCATTCCTTGTAAAAAACCTCTCTTCTCAATCTCACGCTCAAACATTAATCCTTGTTATTCCTCAGTGGATTCAACATTCTCCGCTTAGTAAACTCTCTATTTACTACAATCTAGGGGTTTCAAATACACATAGAGGCTTTGGAAGAATTTCCCTAATTCGCCAAACCATTATTTCTTTGATTGAACTCACTTACATTGACATAGTTAATCAAACAATCTCAAGACTCTCCTTGAATCTAATTTACGATACACCAAAACTATAGCTTATCATCCAGTCATATTAGAATCATGACATTACTCCCACTGACTGGACAATAAGCTCCTATTGCTTGTATGCCTAAAGGAACTTTGTGTGTACTTGGTTAATATTATGACCACCTGCAGGCTCCTTAATAGTGTAGGCGTCAACCCCAGTCTTCTTGGTTATCTCAAACTGTCCAATCCATATGCTGGCAAGCTTGTTCCTTCCAAACCCATGTTGGTCGTGGAACAGGACAAGATCTCCTACCTCAAACTGGGGATATTGCTGCATCTACATTGGTCAGCCACCTGATACCAAATCTCCTTGGCCAAACTAGTGGAATATGCTTCAGTTTGTAGTTTAATCAGCATATCAGTTAAGGTAGTCAAAAAGCTCTGATGCTCTACTCTGCGGTATCTTCCACTCAGGAATAAAGCAAGGCCATAAATGCTGGATGTCTTCCATAAAGTAACTAGAAGGGACTTTTCCCTGTCACTGAATGATAGCTAATATTGTATTCAAAGATGACGGTGGATAATAGGGTACTCCTTTCTAAAGACCGATCCTTTACTAGCTTGTGTAGAATATTTACTAAGGTTCTGTTGACCCGTTCTAGCATTCCATTAGATTCAGGGTGATAGGGTGTAGTCAAGACCCCGCGGATTGACATTAGTTAATTTAACTTGGGCAGTATATGTAATGTGAGATTAGTTCTGTTGTCAATGAGGATAAATTTTGGACAGCTGTCACTGTATGACACACTCTAAGATGAAATTTACGGTGGTGACAGCCCTTAAATCATTAATCACCCTTGCTTTCACCCATCTTGTCAAATGATCAATGGCTAATATTATATACTTTGAGTGGTTAGCGCCAGTAGGCAGAGGGCCCACTATATCCAGAGAAACAGTATGTCATGAGAACTGAGGCTTGATAAGCTAGTAGATAGTCTTCTTGTGAAATGGTTCCTCCATTTGGCACTCGTGGTAACAAGCAACTGTCAAAAGTACATAATAGTGAATACTATCCTAATAGTAATGGGGTCGCAAGAACTCCTGAGTTTTCTGCAACCATCCATGGCCTACATCTCTATGGGCATCCATAATAATTGCTGGCATGGCGGAGGGTTTATGAAAACTCATAGTTGACACTCCAATAAGCTTATATAATTCCCCATCATGTAAGAAGGTATCCTGTAGCAGACCATCCAACACTTTGATCACTTGCGGTGGCTCATTGTGATATTTGCCCACCACCATCTTCTAATATATGATACCCACCAAATCCGCTGTAATGGCAACAGTTGATAAGCGTGAGAGATAGTCTACATTATGGTGTTTAGCCCCTGGACAGTGTACAATCTTGAAGTTATATGCTTGGAGCTTCAGAGACCATTGCGTGAGACGCCCTTCAGGTTCTCAGATTCTTCAGCCACCACAAGGATGCATGGTCCATGACCACTTTTAAAGTTAACCCTGTGGAGATAGACCCAGGTTTGATTATATGCATATATCACTGCTAAGAACTCTCGCCCAATCACAGTGTAATTAAGTTTCAGGGCCTGTTAAACTTTAGCTACAATATGCGATGGGATGCTCCACATTGTCATCATAATTATGGGATAGCACGCCCCTATGGCGGAAAGGGAAGCATCCGTTTGTACAATGAAACCCTTTTTGAATTAGGGTTTTGAAAACTGGGAGCGCTAGCCAACACGGTTCATAGAACATCAAAAGCATTTGACATTGGTCCATTCAATTGAATGCAGCATTTTACTTTAGTAACTCAAAGGATAGAGCCCCAATGCAGCTGAAGTTGGTAATGAACCGCCGTTAGTAACTGACCATCCCCAAAAACACCTGAATATCCCATTTGTTAACCAGCAGATTCATCTGGCATATAGCTTCCACTTTTGCTGGCTGTGGAATGAGCACTTTTTGAGTCAACCACAAACCTGAGGTATTCCAACTGCTCCTTAAGAAAGTGGCACTTGTGGGGCTTAATTTTAATGTTAGCTTCAGCATGTCAGCAGAACACTTGTTCAAAGTGATTGAGATGATCTGTGAACATCCATGAGAACACATTAATATTGCAAGGTAGATTTGAATGCAAGACAGCTTTAGGTCATCCAAAATAGTGTCCATAGCCCGCCGGAACATAGCTGGGGCATTTTACAAATCCTGTGGCATACAAGTAGGCTGGAACAACCCTTTTTTGGTGAATACAGTGCACTTCTCTTGTTCAGCCGTGGCATCTCAATTTGACAGTACCTCAAAATCAAGTACATAGTGGAGAAATATTTAGCACTGCATAACCAATCTAAAGCATCATCAATTCGTGGAAGCAGGTACAAGTCTTTTTTCATAATGCTATTAAGCTTCCAGTAGTTAAAAACTACTCAGTTGGAGCCTTCTTTCTGTTTTTAATAAGCACCAGAGATGCCCAGGGACTCTTTGACATATCTAACATTCCCTGTTCAACCAATTTGTCCATATCAGCGGATATTTTCTTCCGCCACCTTTGAGCGATGGATAGGCCATGACTGGATAGAAGGGTGATCCCACGTGTCCAACAAATGTACAATCCCTCGTGCACATCTCAAGTTGTGACCAATTGGATGTAAAAATAGTTTTTTTAGTACTGAATGTAAAAATAATAAGTACTTCTCAAACTGATTCATCACTCGATCCTTCTGGTCCTTTGGCAGAACAGTTAGAGCTTCCCACGGAATCACAGTCATTATACTGGATGAGGTTTATAAAGGTAACCCAAGATCTTCTCAAGAACCAAAGATGTTTATCTGATTGACCTCATTAATAGGAATCAGATGCAGATAAGCCACCATTTGATGCCTCTGAACCTTCATAGGTTACTTCTGCATGTTGGCTATTAACAAAATCACTTACCCTTCCCTGGTAACAGGAGCCCAGGAGCCACATGGGTTCAAGCCGCAATTGCTGATAGGGCTCCATAATCTCACCATATAGACTTCTGGGATATCTATTTCAAGCTCCATTCCTATTATGACCTGATATCCTGAAGGTATGCTCAAAGCACTTGCAGCTTGCACCGGAATACCATTGTACTTGTAAATCTGATTAGGAAGCGCTATGGTCCTCTGCTTCATCTGCTAATAGCAAACAGGAATTACATATCACTATATGCGAGAGTAATTTACTGGAGTGGATTGGTCTTCTGGGACTCTGCTGGAGATAAAATAGATTGTATATGTTGTCCTAGGATATTGATGGTTTCATCCGCCATATTGACCAAAGCCCCAAATTGCCACATGAATGAAGAACCAATCAACATGTTGTAGTTATTATTAGGCAACACCACCACTGGAGCTGATGCACTTACTGATTCAAACCTTAAGGGCAACTTGCTGTATGCGCCCTTCAACACAGTGCTCTGTGCCCCCGTGGTCCCATACACTAGTTGGTGGTCCACATCTGGTTTCAATTGAAGCTTAGCAACGAGCTTGGTGGATTATATTGATGGGAGTGCCAGTATTGATAATCGCCCAAATTTTGATATTTTGTAAGAATATGTCACAGTATGTACATCATAAATAAGAAATACTATGGGTTCCAATACATAGACAACTAAGGGCTTTTGGTTATCCAAAAAAGTAAGAATACTGGAACTGACTTGAGGATACTCCTGGGTAATTTTTTCTACTGGAATCACCACTTCCACCCCCTCTAGAGCTGCGACATGTGTTGAAGGTTTTCCATTGACTGTACCGTTCAACTTAAGGATTTGACAGGCATATGGATTATTCACATCTCAGAGCAACTCCATGTCCATTATTGGGATCTCACCCTCAGCTTGAGGCCAATATATCAAGGGAAAGTGTTGGTATAATAAATCGTTGAGGTGAGTAACAGGACTAACACAAAGTGACTTGTGAGAGTCATCAGGGATGGATAGGGTTGAATCAGCGGAAGTAGAGCGTCCTGTCTCTACTACATTCGACCTTTTCCCTGGTCATTTGGGCAACTGGTACTGCATTAATATTTGGTTTTTGGACAGCTAGCTGCGTTATGTCCTCGTTAGCCTCATGAGAAAAAAGCATTAGTAAAATGGCACTCGTCTCTGCAACACAACCATAGATACAGGTGAAATTAATTGATGGATTATAATTCAGCCTAGGACAATCTGATTGATAATAATGTGAGCGGAAAGGACTTGCCAAAGCATTAAGGAGTCAATATTTAGTAACGGATTATAACCAAGTCATTATTGCTCCAATACTGATGAGGGAATAAGTGGAAGTTACAGGAGCCTTCTGTTACACATTGGGAGTACTAAAAGTGACGGATAGATGGCGTAATTGACTGAAAATTTTTTAATAGCTCTGCGTCATCTTGAAGAATGTGGGCCTTAGCATAATAAAGTTTTCTATAGGGCTTAACAGCTGCCATCATTACTATGGTCACCTCCTCATTAGTTGGGATTTCGCTCCACCAACACATGAGCCTCTGATGTGAAATGCTATGCAAACTTCACCAATGACTCATTTTTGAAACTGAATTGTCAAAAACTCTTCCCTAAGCCACGCCAATTTTGCCACGCTCCCAAACAGGTGGATCACGGTCTCCTTCACCTCTTGTTATGCTATGATACAATCCTTAAGGTAGCATGTGACCTGGTTGGAACTTGCAACATCCAAAGCGGATAACAACAATCTATCTTTCCGCTGATTGGAAGCCCCCTCTATGGCAAATTCAAATTGCTTGAAAACCCATGTATGCTTCCATCACGGTTAAATGGGTGAGCTTGTCATTTCAAATCTCCTTTTCCCCTGACAACCTTATTTAATCTACACTCTACACATTATAGCTGCTCGGTAGTGTTGCCCAAGAGGTCAGCAAGTTGGTTGGTTTGGTTATCCCCCACCAGGTGCAGTTGGTGAAAGGCCTGGGTGAGATGCTCAGTTATACTTTTAATTTTTTGGAAAAGCATTTTTTGAACCTGGAGTAGTGTATCCAAGGCAATTTCATTTCTATTTATAGAGACGATTTTATAAACTGGGGTAGTTCCCCATCAAGGCAAGCTGTTTGCACCATGGCCTTGAAGAATATTAAGATATTAAGTTTTGATCAATGGACCCCCTGTAGTGAGCACCACTGTTAACTTTTGGCGGTTTTGCTGATTCTGCCAGATGAGTTGCGCAGGGTAAAACCCACTGAGCAACATAAGAGCAATATGAGGATCGCTGGACCTCAATAATTAATGTAAATAAAACTTAATAAGGGCTATCACTCCAACAATACAACTTTATTTGATATTCAACTAATGGCTACTTCCGTTACTTCCCTACTAATTCTTCTTTTCTTTTAAAAACCTCATTCCTCTCACTCTCACGCTCAACTATTTTTTTAGCACTAGTGGTGCCCAACCAAAAGGAGGAGCCACCACACATCTTTATTTACAAATGGGCCAAACAAAGGGATTACTAGAAATAAAAAATTCCTAATATGGCACCTCAGCTAATAGCCTAGGAAGCCATATCAGAAGGCGAGGAAGCTTTGGGGAAACTTTTGTCTGGCGCCTGATTTAGCTGGTGGACCATGATAGACAGCATTAGGGTGAGAACATCAGTGGCATGTGGCATAAGGAGTATAATTGTGGGATTTTTGTTAATGAGGCTGGTGGTGTCCATCACCTCAACGTATTGAGCAAGTTGGTGCTCAGCAAAAGTGATGAGAGCTGGCACACAAGTAAATGACTTGATGAGCCGGTGGGTTTCATATAATTCAGGTCAAAAAGGAAAGATTATACTGCATTGATGCAGGCATGGCTCGCACCAAAAGCCAGCTCCTTAATCTCATACTTCGCTTCTTCCTCAAAAATATGAGGGAAATTGGGGATAGGAATATCCTCAACCAGGGGTTCCATTGCCCCATGAAGTTGCTGGCGGGGGAAGGTGTTGGAAGGAGCTGCAGCGGCTTTAACTGCCATTTTATTTATATTTTTATAAATGGGATAACTGTTTTTAGGATAAAAATGGTAGGGGCACGATTTGAAAGGATTGACAAAAAACTCCTCCAATACAAAATCTGGTTTAACGTTATATGACCGGTCATTTTCATCAATCCAATTGAGACACTCAAAAGGATCAACTCAGCTAATGCTGGCCCAGCCACCGGAGCTGGCAAGTTGGCTGCACCTGATTGGCCACAAACTGTCAACCATGGCAACTCAGCTGAAACTGTTTCAGCCATTGGCTCAGGTCGGCATAAATCAACCAAATTTTTATTAATTTATAAAATTTTGATTGGTTTTGGCTCTGGAAGCCACTATAGAATTTTCTGAGGTTGGGGGCAAAGAATCAAGCCCCACTCAAAAAATTTGGGTGTGGCAGCAGCTGAGCCAATGCCAGAGGGGGGAGCAGTGGTACCAGAAGAGGTGGATGCCCTAGGGCACTTGTGCTTCAAGTGATCAAGCTCAAAGCACAAGGAGAAAATAGCATGGCCATTCTCAGCGCACCCCAGAATGGGTGATCAGGAGTGGATCTGATTACCGTGCAAGGGGGAATCATGAGATGTGTTGTTATGGAATGTGTGGATCATCACAAAGGCATGTGGCCCTACCAAACGATCCACCCCATTTGGAACCACAAATTGCAGCATTGGGTTTGTGCCTTAAATGGCCAAACCCTCCATGAGCTCATGTCAGAGGCGTTTGAGGAAAGGTGGGAGGGCAACCCAGCAAACTGGACCACCAAATGGCCTCATCCAGGAGCTGGGTGCAAAAGGTAGGAAGGGAAATATTTTTAAAAAATTAATGGCATCTTAGATGCTGCTTTTGCATTGGCCTCAGAAACTAAACTGAGGTCAAAATACCCATTAAAGGGGCAGAAATCTATGAAGCTGGCGGGTTTAAACACCACCATGGCCATCTCAATGATGACCATGGTTGCATATGGGAAGAGGTTCCCATATTTGACCTGGAGGCCAAGACACAAATTGCGCCGTGGGAGCACCAAAGGGTTCTAAAGCACCGCCTGGGAACTCCCAAGATGGTGGGCCAAGTCCCAAGGGGGACATAACGACTGGTAGCATTAGGGGGGATATCAGAGCTAGCCTGGGCGCGCTTTGACGGTGGCCAAGTATGCCAGATGGTGGCGAACCACCACCCCAAGCTGGGGCAGCAGGTGTCAAAAGCATTGACAATTGTAAGTTTGGGCATCAATTGAGCACCAATTTTTTGTATTATTTTTAATAACCAAATTGGCTTTAAATTTTGATGTCAGAGTGAAAGAAAGTTCCTTTCTCATGCTCAACTCTTAATCCTCAGTATTCCTTAGCGGATTCAACATGATCCGCTTAGTAAACTCTCTATTTGCTACAATCTAGAGGTTTCATTCACACGTTGAGGCTTTGGCGGAATTCCCCAAATTTTCTGAACCATTATTTCTTCAATCAAACTCACTTTGCATTAACATAACTAATCAATCAATTTCAAGCCTCACCTCAAATCTCATATATATGATCCACCGGAACTATATTTAAATTTAAATTTATTGTGGGGAAGGCTGACCATGGGATGGACACTTCCGAATATGACTCAGATGAGACAAAACTTAGTACCAGGGGAGGCACCCCAGAGAAGCGATGCTATCTCTTGTTGCCAGCGGGAACGCCACTTATGGGAAGGGGAGGGAACGTGTGTGTGGGGGGCGTAGCCACTATTGAGCACGTGTGGAGGAAGGGGTCTGATTTGATGAACCAGACTGGGAACCAGGAGGAGACCAGCTTTCGGCGACGTGGTGGGAGATATCCAAACATCCATGCTTGAAAGTGATCCACCAAATGAGACCAGAATCTGTGGACAGCTTCAGGGAGGGTGGGGATGGATCCAGCGATGGCATCCAAGACAATCGTGTGGATAGTCCACATAGCGATTGCAACCACCAGAGCACGAAGGGAGGGTGGGAGGGGGAGGCCATTGATGAAGCAAACATATCTCTTGACAGACTGAAGGGATGTGTTTGATCCTGGCCTAGCAGACGTTGGACTTCGCGCCATATTACTTTAGAGGTGGGGCACTTCTCCAGGCGGTGAAACAGCGTTCCATACTGGCCACACACGACACAGGACGAGTGTAAAGCATTAGAGCGCTCAGCTGTATGATACACCCGCCTCAGGCAGCGCCACACATGGGAGCGGACTTGAGGCTGCAACAGAGGATGGTGTGCGTATTTCCAGATAGTCTTTTGGGTCTCAGTGGAATAAGGGATGTCCATCATGTCCAGGTAGTCCACCCTGGATAGGACTTGGGGTCGAATGGGGATCACGCCATCATGGATGGGTAGCCCCTGTACCTCTTGTGTGAACTGAGGAGAGGGGCGGCCTCTTCGGGTTGTATGTCCACTAATACAAATTTTCCACTCTGCGCTTCGCATGGAGAGTAGGATTCGTTTGTAGTGGGTTTTGGTCCCGTGAGGACCTGTGGCTGATGTGTGTGATGCGAGGTATTTCATCAGGGAGTGGGGGTTTGATGGATTGTTGAGGCCCAAGGCTTGGGAGAAGTTGGAGCGGGCCACGCGGGACCAGTGTTGGGATGGGAGTGTAGGAGCAGTGACGGCCGCAATCCAGGTGCCCCGGATCCTGGCGGCATGGGCTTTGAAGTCAAGTAGGCCCATGCCACCATGATGATGAGGGCCAAACATGACCTCTAGCCATACTGGTGGAGGGCGGCCTGACCAAAGCCAACCTTGTAGCAAAGCATACAGGGATTTGAAGAAGCTTGGGGAGAAGGGGATGGCGTGGGCTTCAAACCAGACTTTGGATAGGAGCATAGAGTTGGCAAGAACAACCCTGCCAGTGAGGGTAGTAGGGTGGGCTCTGAGAGAGGCGATTCGCTTCGTCACGTTGTCCAGTATATGGCACTCCATTACTGCTGACGCATATTCACCTGCCTCCAACCACACGCCCAGATGGCGTACCGGTCCTATGGTAGGTCGTGGCACAAAGGGGAGCACCAGTGGAGCGGTGTATTTTGAGTTAGTAAGGCATGGACGTGGGCGAGCAGATGGGCCGGGTTGGGAACTACTTGCTGGGGCCCAGCAGTTCTGAAACTGACCAAGGAGGATGATTTCAGTTTTGGAGGCGTTCAGTGCCGCGTTGCTTACCTGGGAATATTCCTGGATGAGGGCTTCAAGCGCGCGTGCATCTTTGTTATTAGACACCCCCACCACGCAATCATCTGCAAATGCCATCATCTTGACTGGGGTTTGGCCTGGCACATGGACCCCAGTGAGTTGGGCATTCACATTTCGCAGTAGTGGGTTAAGGCTGAAGTTGTATAAGAGTGGGCTCAGGGGATCCCCTTGTCGCAGGCCCCTTTGAGGACGGACTACTTCCGTTAGGAAGCCTGGGCCACGCACTGCCATTGTTGCAGATTCCGTGAGCAGCATCACCCAGTTGATGAAGCGGGGAGGTAGGCGGAATTGTTGGAGGCAGGCCCTAAGGTATTCCCAGTTTACTCTATCATAGGCCTTTTGTTGGTCCAAGAATACAAGTGCCCCAGAGGCTGTGGACTGACACACATTAGCCACAGAGTGCACGTTATCCTAAATCGACCTTCTGGGGATGAAACTGAATTGTTCTGGAGAGATGGTGGCAGATGCTACAGTCCCTAAACGGCTAGCCATGATTTTTGTTAAAATTTTGGTGTCTGTGTTTGTTAGAGAAATGGGGCGCCAGTTGGCTAAGTCTAGCCTACCCCCTTTCTTGAAGAGTGTGACCGTGAAGGCCTCATGTCCTCCTGGTAGGAGGCGCGTTTCCAACAGGCTTTGGTTGAGTGAGGCTAGCAGCAATGGGGATATATATTTAAAATATTTTTTGTAGAACTCATATGGAATGCCATCTGGGCCTGGGCATTTTCAGTTTGGTGCACCGCGAATGGTAGTCCATAATTCGTTTGGAGTAATTAATTCATTATTTCTGGTATCAGAAAATGGTGCAGATATGAGCTCTGTCAAGAAATTCCACCATTTCGGCTGGCTGAATTGGTTCAGCTCGGTATAACTTGGAGTAACATCTTTGCATTTCGATTGCCACTTTGGCCAGTGTGTCCACAATAGAATTATCCGATCTTTGCACCTGTGTGCAGGCCACGCTCTGGCATGGTGCAAAATTTTTTTTGAAGAAGTATGCAGTGCACTTGTCACCTTTAGTGATGCGTGTGGCCCTGTATTGGACACAAACCTAATGTTTGTGTTGCCTTTCAAGTGCGTTGAGGTGGGCTGCTGCCTCCGCCCACTTCTGGCCCCATGCAGGGCTATATCCTGAGGCTAGAATGTTGGACTCCGAGTAGGCCAATTCCACCAGCGCGCGCGATATAACTGCCAATGTGGCTCGTGAGCATCTGGATGAGAGATGGCGATAGTGGCAGATGGTGTCTTCTTTGAAAGTTGCCCATGTGGAAATGGGGTCCGCGCAAAACGGTGCAACAAACGATTTTGCCAAAGTTGCCTCTTCCACCCACATGGAAAATCCTGGCAACGCGAGCTCTGGGGGGCGGATTTTGCACCAATGTGGGGCCTTTGCAACTGTGATGGGTAAGTGGTATGTTATCAAGACCAGTCGGTGGTTGGAGAATTTCATTTTCGTTGTTTTGAAGTGGGAGATGTGGGGTTGGAATTTCGCCAGCACTAAGAATAAGGTCGATGCGGGTCATGGACCTTAATTGGCCATTGTGGACGTGGGGATGCATCATGTTTTTGAGCAGTGGGGCATGTCGTGGCAGCGCATCCATTAACCCAAGGGTGGCTTTTAGAATGCGTAGTTCTACGTGACCCTGTGGGGCGTGGGGTGAGGGCGGCCACCGGTCTGTTGGTGAGGTTAGCCAACAGTTCATGTCGCCAATTAGGAAAGAATCAGGGGGTAGCGGGAGGGATTTGACCAATGAGAAAAATTCCCGACGCTCTTGTGCACCATTTGGGGCATAAATGTTGATGATTGTGTGTGCAACATTGGCCCATGAGAAGGTGACAACGAGCACTTGGTCATTTAGGAATGTTTTTGAAGATGTAAATTTGAAAAAATTGTTTTTCTGAATTAGCACCCCACAGTGCTTTGACCAAAAGGATAGGGATGGTAGGAGCATTGTTTTCCAAGCTTCCTCGGAACCTCATGGACAGTGGGTTTCCTGGATGGCCAGGATATCCACGGGTAAATTGGTTTGTAAAAAACTCAGTTTTCTAGCCTGGGATGGGGAGGCCTTGAGTCCGGCGATATTCAGCATCCCTAGAGTGAAGGTTTCCCCCATCGCACCTTAGGTGCGAGGGGGTGGGCCCCCTGGCCCACCAGCCTCTTCCAGGTCCCCATGGGCTTTCACAGCAGTGCGGGTATTAGCAGCAACGCTATCAGGGTTTTTGTTAATTTTTGTGGAAAGAGTCACGTTGGCTTTGGCCTTCACTTTTTGTTTTCCCGACGTCAGACAAATTTTTTGCGGTGCGGATAAGTTTGGTGCACCGTCAAGTGGGGCAAAATTTATTTTTGGTTGGGATAGGTCCCAAGTCAGTTTTGACCGGGGCTTGGGTGCAGCAATTGGGTGAGATCGAATCTCCCATCAGATCCTCAGATTGAGTGGCCCATTCAGCATGGGCCTCCCAATCTGATTGGGTGATGGATTCCCAAGTTGCTTCCGTCGTGAAGGTCTCCATGTCCTCCTGGCGTTGTGAGTGCGGGATGGTGGTGGTGACCTTGGCCGCTTCCTTGGCCGCGGTCCTACAAGCCTGCCTGGCCTTCTTCAGCTCCTGCGGGGAGATGGGCTTTACCAATAGGTAGCAGCCTTGTGCTCCCCATGGGAAAGCCTCCTTGGTGCTTGCAGTTGGTTCGTAGTGCGCCTCTCCGCTGGCCATGCCACCAAGAGGTGCTCTTGGAATATGACGCCCTCTTTGATGGGGCACACATGTGCCTTATGGCCAAACGCGTCACAGTGGGTGCAAATGGGGGACGCGCTGTCCACGGTTACCCAGAATGGGTGGGTGGTGTGCCCTGCAATATCAATAAAGGTGGAGTGTGGGATCTGGGTTAGGTCCTTCGTGATCTCCTCAGTTGGGGTCAGAACCGCGATGGCTTTGCCGGTGCACAAGTGTGGCATCAGCATGAAATGTTGCATTTCAAAAGATTGTATTTCGCCATATATGGTGAGACCATCTTTCAGGTGTTGCTCCAAAATGTCACGTTTTACCGTTGTAGGCAAAAAGTCAAACGTGAGGAAAATTTGGTTTGATTTTGTCCATCTGGTGCATTTAGTTTCGATGACCCATTGCCCTTTGGGGAGGTTGACCACTATATGCACCACTGCAGCCTCATCTGCTGCTATTTTGCTTTCGAAACCTAGGTCCAGCCAACCGCATGACATGGAGTGAGGTGCAACGTACACCGTGGTCAGGAAAATTTTGTGTACATCTTCACAAAATTTTTCCCATAGGGCCGTTTTTTGGATGTCCAGATACACACGGACTCCAAATTCCACCAACAAAAGTGACTGGGAATGTGGCGTGTTGATGTACTGGTTGCATTGTGCTTGCCACGCGAGTATCTCCAAGGAAATTGTGACCGCCAGTTTTTTTAGATTTTTTTCTATTCCGCCAGATTCTCTGGGGCGTTTTCAAACGTTAGAGGCCGCGGGCCTTCCGCCTGCTCCTCTTGCCTTGCTTGCCCAACTGCTACCAGACATGGGCGCAGACTAATCCCCTCTATGAGATTATCAAACTAGATTTAGTCTTGAATTGAATGGGTTGCAAAAGTGTTTTCAATGAGAAAGAAAAGTGATCCACCGGAACTATGACTTATTGTCAAGTCATATTGAGGTCTTAACACTTACTCCCGCAAGAGGCAACATAGGTGAAATCATCCCCAAGTCAAGGATAACCAATAAAAAACTATAAAAGTATATCTTTTTTCTGTGCATTTTTTTAGTAATTTTTAATTTTTTTTTCCACTATATTTTTATCAATCTTTTATTATTTATTGTTTTTCTTTTTTCATATGAAACATGACCTTCACTTGGTTCAGCCGTCCATCTTTTTTATTTATTCCCCCAAACTGGTTCAAGGTGTACTTTGACCTACCAGTTTTCTATGGTTCAGATGTCTTATTTTTTAAGACTTAATCATCTATTTTGATTCAGCGGTCCCTTTTTAGGACTTAACCAAATTTCTAGGACATAACCATCTCAATGGCTCAGCAGTCCTTTGGGAACACTTTTATTATTATTTTTTTCCTTTGATACAATGCTTTAAATATCATTCATGGACCACGATTCACAATCCTTCCATCCAAGAGGTTCTTGATGGAGTAGGCGTCTGTCACTGTCTTGGCAATAATCTCGAATGGACCTAACCATAATGCATCTAGCTTAAAAGATTCTTCTTCAAAAACCATGCATATTGCAATAGCCATCTTTATCGCCTACTTGGTAATCTAATAATGCCAGTCAGTTCTTATCATCTGTTTTTGCCTTGATCCTCCTCTTCAAGGTCATATCAAGTTCTTGAATTGCATCTCAATCAGGATATTTGACAATCAGATCAGGTACTGCTCAGCACTTATCCCCAATGTTGGTTCAACCACTAAATATAAAAATTGGTGGTGATGCGGCCTTACTTCTATATAGTAATTCAAACGGCATTTTTCCCATCACTGTATGATTACTTATACTGTGGGCGAACATCACCAAACTGAGGTGTGCTCCCCATGTGGAAGTTCTCCCTGTGACCAGCTTCCTCAGCATTGGAGCCAGCGTTCTATTGGCCCGTTCTACCAGTCTGTTCATCTCTGGCTGGTAAGATACTGACACAACTCCTTGGATCCCCATTATATTATTCAATCTCAGGATCACATGAGATTTGAAATTCATTCCATTGTTGCTCAAAAAGACTTGAGGGCATCCATGGCGGTATATGACTTAATTCAGGGTAAAACTTTTAGTGCTTGTAGCATCCATTTTCGCCAGGGCTCATCTCAACCCATCTAGCCAGATGGTTGATAACTATAATATTTGACTCCCACTGTACTCATAGTTAATGGTCCCATCACATTGATGGACACCATATGCCAAGCTAATAAGGGCGGACCAGTCAATATCTGGTTGTATTCTTATGTGGCTTGTGCAGTTGGCACTCCACACAACAAGCTAGATATCAGCGACATCATATTTGATTGACTCCCAGTATTACTGGCGAATATGGTTAGTTGTTTTTTCTAAGGCCTCCATGCCTGACAACCTTATGAGCGGCTTGAACAATAGCTGCTCTTTCCGATGGCTTTGGGAATAATAACTGCTTTCCATTAATCATCTTAAATGCTTGTCCATCCATGGTCTCAGTGTTTTCCATCACTTTTTGAAGTGCACCTTGGATTTCTCGGGTCTTGTTCCAAATTTCTCCTTTGACCATTCTCTGGAATAGCTCATCAACTTGCTAGTTTACCACTTGGACCATTGGTTACCTCAATAAGCCATCCGAATTCTGATGAGTAGCTCCCACTTAGTGGACTATCTCAAAATCATAAGCCTGTAGCTTTAATGCCCATTGTGCCAGTTGTCCTTTTAGTTCTCATAAATTATGCAACCAATGCAACGAGGAG
>JAKSZP010011434.1:0-20320 GCA_022478985.1 Massospora cicadina | reverse complement strand
AAAATAATAATATAAAATATATATCTATAATAAAGAAATTATAAATTCAATAAAATCAACCTTTATTAATAAAAAATAATAAATCAGAAAGGTTTTTATTACTCTTCTTTGAGTTAGAGGCGACTCAGGACCTGATTCCTCATCTTTGTGCACAAATTCAGCCCAATCTAGTTGCTGGGTGAAATGGAATAGGGTCATAGTGGCATGAAACCAGGCGCACTGCATGCTTGTTGTAGCCAAATCCCATTGAACAATTGGGAGGGGAGGCACAAAACCAAACTGTAATCCAATTGAGTCCGCAATTGGGAGGAAAACAAATGCCCAGAAGAAGACAGTTGACTAAAAATTCAGTCCAGTATTGATACATTTCAAGGGTTGCCAGTCAAACATGATAAACCTGGGTTTTCCACCACTAAATAAGGGGAGGAACATGCAACAGACAGCCTGAGGGCATCCAATCAGGAATGATGCGCATAAGATGGCTGAGTAAGGCAAATTTTTAAGTACTCATCCACACTATCTTGATGAAAAGCCTAAAAAGCTGCCCAAACAGACAAGCAGAAAAGAACTTCCTGAGCATCATGTGTATTCAGACCCAAGGATGATGCAAAATTGAGCCTATTTTCAAGTGGTGTGGACCAGGAACTGAGGACCTCCTCCACAAAGCTGTCAACCTGAACAAAATCTTGAGATCATATGGTTGTATCCTTGGCAAGAAAAAGATGAACCAGTTTGTGCAGCCACTCAAATTTGGCCCTCATTTTGTTAAGAGGTTGACGCCAACCTGAATAGTTGGATGAACCCAACACTGGATTATATGCTTGAGCAATTGGGAAATGGCTGAGGGAGAAGATAAACTCCGCCAAAAAATCAATATCCTGATATATTAATTTTGGCAAAAAGGTTGGCTCTCTAGGGTTGAAGTTATGCCTGAAAGTGTCCGCTGAAATAATTGTCAAAGAACTAGACCAAAGTTCATACCCCACCAATCCTTGAGTAGGATCAATGGCAGGGTTAATCTCCTCCTTGATGATAGTCTTGGGTTGACTAGATGTCACTAACATCTGTGCAGGGACAAGTTAAACAGACTCTGCCACTTGGAGGGAGCTTACAAACATATGCATACACATAGTTTTATTTATCTAATTAAACTGAAGACATTGTTCAGGATTAAGTGAAGTGATAAATTGTGGTAGGCTGAGGAAGGGCTGTTTACAGACATTAGGGATAAAAATTGGTAAACTCATGGTTTATATTCCAGTCAAGTTGGGGAAATGTTAGATTGTGAAGGTTGACTAAAAGCCCTTTTGAGAAAACCATCAATGATAAAGATTTTTCAATGATGAATTCTTTGATCCTTCCCAATTTATCTGCATAATCTGATGAATCAGATTAACTTCAAAACCGCCTTAATTGCTTCCAAATGACACAATAATAATAGCTAAGAATACCATCTAGTACTAAAAAAATAATAGCTAAGAATAGCTATGATATAATTACATTATGGCTAATTATGGGATCCACTTGGGTGAATCAAGTGAATTTATGGCACAAACCTAATTGCATGTTTGAATTTAATACATTTATTAAAGAATTCTATTTTTTATGCATGTCAATCCTCAAATTATTAGGATAAAACTTTCACATGTATGGCCTGAATATGGAGTACCTAGGTACTATTGAGAGGCCTGCTGACGTCCCAATTAGGGGTGCGTCATTATTCTATCTCCATATGTTTTTTATCCACGTTTATTTTATTTTGTCAGCTGTAAGACAAAATATAATTGGGTGGTTGAGAGGTGAATCTACACCACTGGGGTGCTAATATTAAGTCTATTAATCTTCCAATTTACCATCTAGTACTAAAAAAATCTTCCAATTTAAGAGAGTAGTAGTGACTCTAATTGGGCTGAAATGATTGTAATTTAGTTAATTCAAGGGCTGAATTAACTTGGAGATATTTTAGTAACCACTGCTATAATCCATAGCGGATTGCCATGGTTTTAATGAACTCATCCTAGATGAGTATGGCCAGGAGATGCCCTAGAGGTATAAAATACCAGCGCCTGGCCCTAAAATAAAAACATCATCATTTTTTCATCTATTTACATTTTAGTCTTATATTGTATCATATCAATTTGATCTTCTTATTAAGAAGTGTAGACAAGCATTTAGGGGAGCTTAACATAATTACCCGTGTCTGGAGAGTTCTCAATTAAAGAGGTAAAATATACCCAAAAGAAGACCAAAAGAGTCAATTATTGTTGTTTAGCTTTGTGAGCTTCCAAATGGTTAGGAAATACCATAAGACACATAACATAATCTAGGATTTATCAACTGAAACTCTTCCAAACTATTAAAACATAAAAGTCATCAATAAGCGAGCCAATCCTCAAAATCTCACAATTATCATCCCAGATATAGTATTCTGTTCCTATCTTTATTAAGATAGTGGCAAGTCTAGTCTAAATGGACTGCAATTTCTCTGGTTGCATTACCCACAGGTGGTAAACCAAAAAATTGTCTCCTAGGCTGAACTATGGTAGCCTTATTTGTCTCTGACTCTCCCACTGCTCTGAGGGATGGTCGTTTCTTTGTTGTTTGAAGCTTCTACCTGATTTCAAATGGGCTATCAGCTAACTCCTGCTGGTAACTTAAAGAAGGCAGGTTCTTCCAATCCGCTGAGATGATCAGTGCTAGGAGGATTGGCAGAGCTGCCTCTCGCCCATAGAGGACTTTGAAATGGGACATCCCAATCACTCATGGTGGCTTACTGGTAAACATCCAACACTGAGGGCTACAGCTGATCCCACTTTGAATTATTTGGGGGCTGTTTCCTTCAAAATTCCTCCTAAAGTTCCATTTACTTGCTTGATATTTCAATTGGATGATGGAGTGAAGGAATTAGTGAATTGCCACTTTACTCTCACTAGGTCCATCAGCTTTATCACCAAATCCGGAAAAAAGTTCTTCCCATTATCAGAAATTAAAACTTGATGGCAACCGTGCCTTGTAATGACTGATTATATAGGAAGTGAGCAGTGGAGTTCGCGGTGTATGTCTTGGCTGCAGAGGTCATGACCCACATGATAAAGATATCAAATGCTATTAATGTTAACTTGGATCCGCTATAGGAAGTTGGCAAAAGTCCCATCACGTCATTTGAGACATTGCTGAAAGCTGGTGTGGGGAAAATTCATATAAAGTTAAATTGCTTCTCCAGTGGGTGAAAACATACACAAAGTATACATAACACCAAGGCTTGGTGCACTTAGTCTGACATGTGATCTCAGTAGAACCTCTCTTTCAGGTATGCTAATGTCTTTTGAAATCTTTCTTTGTCCCACGTGCTTGTGAGCCTCCATTGCTAACTCCATGCAATCGCTAGGCCAGATATATGGGTCCCACTTGTTCTGTATCTTCTTCTGTAGCTTTCTATCAACATTCTGGGTGCCATTGCAAAATATCTTCTGATGATTTTTGACTTCCTATGTCTCATCCTGCCATGCTTCTTTGGGTAGCCCAATTAGATCATAAATGCAGTAGATCTCTGGGGCTTAAAAAAGAAACATTGGTAATCTTGACAAGCCATCCGTGTTAAAGTAAATTATATTTTTGAGAGCCATTTACTCTTTTCAGATAGTGGATCGCTTCAGCTCTCTTTTGTTTAACTGCACAGCTTATTTGTATGTGCGTTGTTTGCATTGTTTGTAATAAATAATATTGGACAATAATAGTGTAAAGACTATTACTATGGTTGAGCTTCTTCTAGCCATATGGTTATTAGGTTTAACGCAAAACTGGTGCTTGTCCTAATCTTAAATGGTCTAAAATATTAGTAGGGATGTCTATTCTCTTCAGAAAGAACTTAACCTAGGATTAGTTAAGTGGTTCTTCTTTCTTTTCTGAAGAACTTAACCTAGAATTAGGTTCAGAGGTTCTTCTTCCTTTTTGTCACACAGAGTTCATGGAGATATCAAAAAGATAGACAAAGGATCCCTTATTCTTCCAACTCTAGTCCTACTAGAAAACAGTATAATTTATAAAAATATTTTATTTGTTAATATCTTTCTTTATTATTAGCCTTCTAACTGCTATAGACAGATAAAACTAAGTGAATTTATAAGGGAACTCGGTGCCCAACTCTTTGGTTGGCGCATCAATTGGGAATGGCAGCTGTCGCCAATAAATTCACCCTCTAGGTGTCGCATGAAACAATAATCTTCCTCATTGGTTCCAAGAGAATTTTTCACCAACTCTCAATGTGACTCTTATGGGTTAAAACAACAAACGCATCCCAGTGCCTTCGCTCAACCTCCATCTAATCATTCTTTTTAGGTAACAACCTGCTTAGGTAATGAGACTCTTACCATAAATAGCAGGTTGCGATCCCTAAAAGGTTAACCCACATTTGCTTTATCACAGGTGGCATTACTCGCCCAGCTACTTTATAAACCCCTTAGTCAATCAGCAACTAAACTTGATCAACTACTACAATTAATTAAGTTATCAATAATATAATTGACAACCTAATCACTTGTTTATTGTCGAGAATCACCCCAACAAAACATTAACAATCTGGTGGATCAAAACCTGAAAGTTTGCTATATATTCGTTCAGGATAATACTCCAAACAGAAGTTACCATAAATAATTGATAACTCCCACATCCACTAGTGGGATAAATACCTTAGTGGAAAAGCAGAATTATTTTAATAAAATTAAGCTAGGTAACTTGGCCATATTAGAATCCCTTCAAGGTGTTTATCTCCTTCTCAATGTATGGTTTCAAAGACATATCCTTAGTGATGTACAGCCCAGCGGGAAAGGCGTCCATCAGGATCCTTCATCTTTCTCAACTATCGGAGCGTTGCATGATCATGACCCCCTTAAAATATCTTTTATAAAGATACTACCTGAAGTTTTTGAATGATCTAATCACCACCAAGCACTTGCGCTCAGTGACCGTGTAGTTACTTTCTGCTTTATTGAAAAGTTTTGAGTAGTACTCAATTAGTTGATCCACTCCATCCTAATCTACTTGTGCTAAGATCGCGCCAAGTCCTTTCTCACTGGCATCAGTATACAAATAGAATGTCTTGTTAAATTCTAGATAGGACAAGAAATTTGCTTCTACCAATTGTTCCTCTAACTCTGCAAAGGCCTTCTCTTTCTCCTGGCCCCAATCGAAATTCATCTCCTTAGTAAGCAGGTAAGTGAGGGGTGCCATCAAGTTCACAAAGTTGGGATAAACTTCTGGTAGTACCCCACCATTCTAAGGAACACTTGGATATCCCCCATGCTCCTTGGTTGGCTACATTGCCGCAATGGTGTTCACCTTCCCATCTTGAGACTTAATCCAACTAGGGCCAATCTCATGCCCCGGTGACTCTAGCTGTCTCTTAAAGAAGGTACACTTGCTTTGTTTCAACTTCAGGTTTGATGCGCACAGCCACGAGAAACCTCCAAGAGGCGCTGCAGATGCTCTTAAAATGTCTGGCTAAATACTGGGATGTAATCGAGGAATAACACACTTAATAACTTTAAATCACCAAAAATGTGATCCATCACGTGCTGGAAGGTAGCAGGGCGTTGCAGAGCCCCTGTGGCCTCCTTGTAGGCCCAAACAAACCATGGCTTATGATCAGGGCGCATTTCCCCTGATCCTGTGGCGAGAGCTCCATCTGACAGTAGCCGCTGGCTAGATCTATCGCTGAAAAAGTGTTTTTAGCCACCCAGGTGTTTCTAAGCATCATTGATGCATAGTAGTAGTATGAGTCCTTCTTGGATATCTCATTTAGGTGGCGGTAGTCCATGACTAATCTATAAGTTCCGTCCTTTTTACACACCAGCAACAAAGGAGATACACCTGAGCTCTTAAATGGGACAATCATCCCTACCTCAGCCAGTTGTTTGAGCTCTTTCACAATAATTTCGTCCTCTCTTTCAAAATGATTGTAGGGTATGGACTTAAGTGTATAGCGGAAATGGTATCCATCTTGTGAATTTCGCCCTTACATAGGCCATAAACATTGGAGCCGGTACTGAAGATGTCACCAAACTCGTCCAAAAGTTCATCAAGCTCATTCCGCTGCCTAGGGGTTAATTCCCCAAATCCAAGCTCATCAAAATCCCTAACTGTATGGACATATTCAATATCTTGGCAACTGTCAGTTGGTCCAGTGTATCAACATTCCTTTCTCAACTCTGATTGGATGAGTAGTGATGTGCAAAACAATTTTAACTCTACAGAGTAGGTTGCATCATAGAATCCTGGTAGTAAATTTGGGTTCATGTTGCAGAGTACATTGCATCTTTATACTTCTAATATGGTATCAGGCGGAATCTTCACACTAATTTCAGGGTCATTTTGTGTTAATTCCATGGCCAAATCTCATGGTTTTTATGTGCTCAGCGGGAGTCCTTTCTCTGTTATTGCCATAATAAATAGTTGCTTTACACCTTTCTCATTCAGGTAAAATTTATGGCGTAGATAGATTGGTCCATTTCAACTAAGCACATATGTTTTTTCCATGGTTTGACGCCTCATCCTTAATACCAGCAGAATTTGATAGCTCAAGATGCTCACCGTGCTAGTATTAAAAACCAATCTCCGCCCTAAACTACAGGAGAAACTGCGTCCCTATTAGAAAATCATAGTGGCTGTTGTCCAAAACCACTTCCAGTGCCATCAGACCATGTGCCCAAAGCGTAAAGGTAACGCTGAATAAGCTCCTAGATTGTATGTAATGTCAGGTCCTGCAGTGAGTTACTTCACGTTGTAGTCATTGTTGGGCATAAACTTCAGCTTCGTCAAGAATTTTGATGAGATGATGTTGACTGGAGCCCCGGTTTCCAGTAAAGCCAATGTGCGCACCTTATGGATATTAACCTCCACTTTTATTACTTTCTTGCCAAAAGGGGTTTCCAATGGTCAACTCGTCAGTAGAAGATTTCTTAATCTGTCTCAGAGCAGCAGCGCTCATGGTTGCTTTGACAGTGTCCTCACCATACGGTGCTAAGTTCTTAAAGCTAGACTTGACTAACTGCTTCCCTTCTCCAACTTTATTGATGACCTGATAGGCTGATTCACTTGCTCCAAATAGGTATCGCTTGATGTTGTTCCGTCAGTGCCATGAACACATAATCTAGCAGGCACAGCCACTGCACTAGGTGCCCTAACACATGGTATTTTGCATTAGCCAAATTGTCATCTTTGTGTTTGTCTTCGCTCTCAGTGTGGATATCCAACCAATTTGCTACTTTTGGTATCTTCTCTTGGGGAGTGTCCTTCTTTTCAGTGTCCAATAATGGGCAATTTTGATAAAAGTGCCCCGTCTGGTGGATCTTGTTGCAAGTAAATTCTTTGTGAGGCAAGAATTTATGTAGTTTATATTATTATCCTTTGGTTTTTCATCCTTATCTCTGGAAATTTAAATAGCCTTATTAACTTATTAAGGAAAGATCTTATTGCCTTAAATCCAGCTTTGTACATCCCTTTTACATCGAGTAACCTTTTCTTATGCGCCTTAAGGGACGTTACGCTTTATCTGCAAGAATCAAATTCATCTTTAGGTTAGGAGGAAACTTCAATTACTCAACAATACAGTCTTTGCGGTAGGAAAATCCATAGTTCATGTCGTCCAAAGCTGTCAATCCTTGATGTAATAGAGTGAGGCATGATTTGGATAAATTCATTATTGTGCAATTCATCAGGAGGACTCTTGTTTCATAATTTGGTCTTCTTGTTCACTAATGAACTCAGAAATGATAGTATTTTTCAAAATTAGTCCAAGATAGTCCAGGTTGTAGGCTCATGCTAAGGATCTCTTGAGCCTCACGGCTCTTACACCTTTGAATGTGGAAATCCTTCTGGAGATCAATAGTGCAATCTATGCTGTTCTATTACATCTGGAGAAAAAGCAATAGTTCATCTTTCTTGTGTGTACATGGTCTTAGATACGGTTTAAAGTTGGGATCAATTTCAACAGGATTGGCGTGCATCATGGTCAACTGAGTAGCAGTAATGACCAGTTGTGGTATATTCCTTTGAGAGATCCACATAGGTGCCTCTGATTGGTTTATAGGTCGATTAGAGTTAGGCTCAAATACAATATGCATTTATGTCTTCAAATCTTCTATACTCTTGTCCATCGCAAACAGCATATTGTTGTGCTGTTCCAAGCGCACTCCATAATCAGTCAAAGCGGTTATGGTTTTCCTGTTTTTTTTTAGTACTAGATGGATGGTTTCCCTGTTTCTTTTTAAGGAATACAAGACTCTCCTCAAGATTCTTAAGTGTAGTTTCTAATTTGATATAAGTTGATGTTCCTCTTACAATAAGTAGTGATGCAAATTGTGATCTTCAAGAAATTTCCTTGACACGCTTAAGGTTGTTGAATATATCATTTACTTTTAATTCCAGGGTACAAAGTCTAGAACAGATTGTAATCTCCTCCATCCCCAGAACTCAGAGGGATCCTCTCCGTTATATACTTCTAAATCCGCTTCATAATTGAATTGCTCATGAGAACTCTCATGATCACCACTAGTGCCTGATGATGCCACCCCTGTAGTGAGCACCACGCTCAGCTTGCTGACTTTGGCTTGCTTAAAATGTGGGACTGACTTACAACTCAGGAGTCTACTCTATGCATATAAGCACCAGACAACCTTTATTAAGATCACAATCATCCTTAGTAAGCAAATTCCCCTTTGATGCTACCCCTTGTAGCACCAATCACTTTGATAGACTCTTTGCGCTCATGCCAAAACTCTTGTAGACACTCTTAGACATGTTTTTAGTATGTTAACCCTCGGAACTCAAAGGAACCAATTTAACCTCTTTTTTGGCAGCTCGGCTATAAGGTATCTGCAATAGTGAGTGTTTTCTTACAAACAGAGCAGATATTAGAATGGTTATGTATTTTCTATAATTAATTAAACCCATACTAGTTATTAGCAATCAAAACAATTAACAAATGTTAGTGCAAGTAATTGAATAGCTTGAAATTTTGTGGAAAGTTCTTTTATTAAGATAAAAAGTGAAGTATCCTATACTTCAAGGGAATATAAGATATAAAATGTTTGTAATATTAAAAAGTATCTGGGAATATGGGGTTTTTATGGGGTTTTAAGATACCCTAGTCAGACGTTTTCTGACTGCTGCTTTAGTCACTTTGTCCATTTGGGCTGATTTTGTAGCTTCAGGATCCAACGCGCAGTTGTTATCATTGAACCTGAATGTTCAGGGGCCTTTGTAATAGTGCCCAATTATGGGTTTTGGGCTATTGTATTCTCGTTTGATATTGTTTTATTACCAAATCAAGTAACACTCTTCTAGGCTTCAGGTTAAAGTGATGGCGTTCCTGAAATGCACCTCACATCATGGTTTTTAGTTATTTTCAAAATTGGCTGACTAGATTTGGCAACAATCATTTCAAACCTCAGATGCTCTTGTCTGGCATAATTTGATGTGTTCATTGTAGCATCTTCAGCGGGATACAAATTTTTTCTCCCTCTGAAGGTATATAAGGGGGACACTTTTCATGTTAATTTTAAGCGATGACATCATCACTATAAAGTAAATCTTCTGACTCATGAGGAAAAAAATTTTGCATGATGTCATCCTAATTGACCAAAAATTCCTTTGCTTGCCACATCTATAAAAAGGTCTTTTTTGTTCCCATCTGCGGTGGGTGGGACGCCTGTACTGCCACTGGTATGGATTCAAATTCTAGTCATTCTACTGGTTGAGGAATGATCATCTGCACCATTCATGGCCCCATCTGATACAATCCAGAGAAAATCCTAGTTTCACTACCATAAAAGAAGAGTTGCCACCATATTAAGCAATTTCCAACCCAACTTGCTGCCTCCACTGGGATACCACTACAAAAAAAGCAAAGCCTAACTATTGTACAGGCCACTAAGCCCTAGTAGGAACATATATCAATTTATTACTTCCTAAGGGGATGTTTGGTAAGATTCAGTCTCTTTTTTCTGACAAAAATGGATCTTGTTTCTATTCCTAGTACTATTATTTCAACAATCGAGAGATAAATGCGTTGTTAACTAACCTATTGGCAGATCCTACTTAAGTTAAACACTATCAACTCTTTGCTAGCACTTAGGTGCTCCCTATAGGTATCAAAGAAGTACATGATGACAATATGCTCACCAGTTTAGGATTATTCGACCAGAACACAGTGGATTCAATCCAGAAACCCTCTGAATAAATCCCCATAATTCATGTGGTGGAAAAAGCTATACCCAGGGAAGGAATAAATAAGTGGATATCAATACTCCACTTAACATTGAGAGATTTGGTAATTTACAATGCCAATCCTAAACCCTCAAGGGATTGGGAACATGATTGGAAGGGGCCCTTAAGATTATAGAGTCTGGCTACCAATATCTATACTCACAAATACTTATTGAAGAGTTGTATTGTCTATCAGGCGCATGCCAGGTTTCTTATGCAATATCCTTCATGCACTGGCTTAAAGGCTATGACTACCCAATAATCAATTTGACTCCCATACAATTTGTTCTCCAATATTTAGTCAAGAGGGTAAAATGTTGAAAATTGTGTTTGACTAAACATAGCTAACAACCCTAGTAAAAACATCCATAACACCCCTATAGACCTCGCTGCTACCCTTATCATGCTGCCTGCGCTTTTTGTAGAATGATTCCCGTTGATCCACTTTCAGATATCCTGCTAGCATTTCTCACCCTGAATTTTAACATTTATAAACTAATTTATTATTATGATCCTTATTTTTTCAGGCGGATCACTCTCCTATCTGTTTATCAACAAAAATATTTTTTTCCTAAACTTGTTCAATTCCCATTGATTAAAAATTACCAGAATTACTCAACAAATCCCTTTTGAGCTGCCCCACTGACTAACCCATAAAGGTGTACCCAAAGTTGGACAGAAGAACATTAATTTATAAAGCATTATCCACAGTCTATTTGAGGACAAAAGGGAATAACTACTTGATTCAGGAGCATTTTAGAAGGCCGAATTAAAGGCTACACCTTAGAGACTCAGGTATAAATTGGTAAGTTCAGGCATTAAAAATGGGACAAAATGCAGAAACGCAAATTCTGGTATTGAGTTTATCAGTGGGATGCTGGTTTACCTTTATGTGTCCATCAGTGTCATTTCACACAAAAAGACTAGAGTGAATTTGAAATTTATGTTAATAGAGCTAAGTTTTCTATTTAAATTTTACATCTATAATTGAAGCACACTATTTTTATACGCTATATCTGTTTAAGTGAATACACTACCTGTGATAATCTCGCCCAGTTGCAACACAATTTGTACCACCCAATATTGGAAGTATCTACAGCCTTGCTGCTGATGATGTGATAAGAACTGCCGTCTCATATGATGCTAGTTCCTGGATAGACATCTAATATAGATATAACCAGATCATGCAAATAACAAATTATAAATTCACTTGAGACCTGAAATCTAGTGCCTCAGAATGATGCTATCAATGAGCCCCAAACATGAAGTACAAAAAAGGCCAATATGTCAAATAACTGAATGAGTTGCTCCCATTCATGATTAAAAAGTGTAATTTACATAAGGAGAATCTAAAAATCTTAGTCTAAGGACTTTCATCTTGAGATGGCATGAAAATTTTTATATGACCACATTATCCGTTATGGATTAAATTAAGCTTCAATTTATTTAAATTAATAGTTTGCATATTTTTAATTTAGCTTATTGATTAAGCTTTGGACAATAATATAATTATGTCAACTAGTCAGCGATAATAACTGACCAAATGGTTAATTGTAATTCTCATAAGATTTTATTTAATGATAATTGTGGTTACAAATTTTTCAGAGATTGTTGCTGACAATTTGTAGATGAGTAAATTAGCTTAAAATGGGCAATTACTCATGTGAAATCGTCAAGTGTGGTAGCTGACATGTGGGCTGATATGAATGGCAATTTAAATACGCTATTCCTCATAGGATATCAGCTGAAATCTTTCCTAAATTTGAACCAATATCTCTTTTTTGTCAGCTAGGCATGCTTAGACCATTGTGGTTACCACGATTTACCCCTAAATATGTCCTCTCATACTTCCACCTATAAATATTCCTTCATTTTAATAATAAAAAACACTTAGACCAATTTTTATATTTATTAATCTTGTAGTTTATCTGCTTATTATAAAGTGAGTCCTTGTCTAAGTTTCAATGCCAGAGTGAGGCTGAAGTCACTAGAATTTCTATATATATTGACAGAGTGAGGCTGAAGTCATTTTTATTATCCTCCAGAATAGGGCCAAATCTACCCAATTATCCAAACTTGACTAAGCTAATTGTCTTCATACAATTAGCAAGTTCATGTTTTATTACCAGAGACAGTAGTTAAGCAAACATGTGCATCAGTGAAAACACCAAAGTTTTTACACGTGATGCTCACTACAGGGGTTTGAGTCAAGTTTATATGAAATTAATATTGCGAATTATTTAACTAATATGGAGCACCAAGGAAATCAGGAGGTAAGACATCAGTAACCCAAAGAGAAAACATCTAATTAGAGGCGGGTATGCTGGTGGATCCCCATTATATCCATCTATCAATGATTGGAGTGAATGAGAACGCTGTAAAGATCTATGAAACACCTTTGGAGCGAATCTGAGAAAATTTATCCAGTATTAGTGATGTCCTGATGAGAGGTTTTTAAATTTTGCTGAACAATACTCTTGATCAAAGATGTGGATCATTCCACCACACAACCAGTCAGGAAGAGTGAAGACAACACTTCAAAGATTTCCTCAATATGTACACTTGGACATTAGTAGGATATTTGAAAAGTATTGTTAACATTGGTGATTATGTTTTTAAGTATGTGCAGCCAACTACCTGAAACATGAGGGCTATCTAAGTCTGGCCAGGCGGTGATCACCAATATAGTTGAGTACACTTGACACAATAGTGTACAACAGCAGGCATCAATTCAAAAACTAGACATCAGTTTTTAGTAGATTTGCACTGGCTTGGATTCCTCATCACAGTGTGTTCAGCAATCAAAGACCCAGTTTAAGAATCTGGTGGCTGAGCTGAAAACAAACTTTAAACGGTAGTTGAAGAGATTATCAACCAATTTGGATTTAATTACCAATAGAAGCATGATGTGGACAGACACTGGCGGTTGGCTGAATCAAATAACACTGATTTGTTCTGAGCTCAGGAGGCAACTGTGCCAATGGCTGCTGCCAACACCAAAACCCACACGGTCATGCTCAATTTAATCAAGGAGAGATGGGAAATTAATAATGCTGTTGAAGATAAGGAGAAAAAATCGAAAATATCAGTGAGGAAATGAGAGCTGAAATTGACAAGCTTTATACAGAGATAGAAATTGTCAATAAGAATGCATTAGATTTGGCAACTCAATCTGAATTAAATCCTTGAAGCTTAAAGTCATTAAATTAGATGATGAAATGTTCAAATATGAAAAGGAGAATTGAGAACTATATGAACATTTATCAATATCCAAAATTGAGAAGGAACATTATAAGAGAAAAATTGAAACCTTAAAAGCCACTCTAAAAGGGGAAATTGATAAAAATCATCAGCTTCAGGAAAAGGACCAAAAACGCTTGGCTTGGGAGGAAAAAGTCCTTAGATGATTGGATGACCTTGAACATTCTAAATGTACTTGCTCATGAGATGAGTACCACAAGGCGAATTTATTTAAGATGATTCAGCATCTATTAAGGTAGAAAGTTATGCTGACAGCATGATCCAACCTGTTCAGTAAATGCCCCAACCATTGTGGCGCTTCCTGAAGTTACACCTGAGGCAACTCCAGTCTCCACTCGAATTCCAATTAGAAATATAGCACCATTCATCATTAAATTTTTCAAGAACACTACAAAGTTACCCATTTTCCATTGGGATAACACGCCTGCCTTCTTCCGTTTATTTGAGATAATTATTTATGGCAATAGTGACTGGCAGAAAGCTGTCACCGTCATAAATTGCCTTGATAATTCATGTCAAAATTTATTTTTGCCTTACCTTTGCAGGGAGAACTGGATCTATAAGGAGGCAAAGGAGGCGACTCTAGAAGAATTGGTAGTCCAGATAATATGTCAGCCCAGAAACAAGAATCTATGGGAATTTAGTTTAAGAAGGATGGAACGGTGGGTGCTCTTGCCAGTTGCTTTTATGAGGAAGCACAAATCCTCAGTGGGGCTAATATGATGACCAATTTTGATAGAAGGATTGCAATGCAGAATGCGTTACACCCTCACCGAGATTTGCACCAAATGATGTCATCCACTCTTACTGGCAAATACAACATTTCCCAAATGATAGAACATCTAAAAGTCTTGTCAACAACGTTTGAATCCCCAAATTGGATGTACAAACCAAATAACCAGTCAAACAATAATAAGGGTCCAGGATGATTCCCCAACAAATCCAGAGATTTCAACAATTTTGGGAATCAAGATAAACAGTATGAAGTATCTAGACCACTCAATAAGCCTCAATTAACTTGTAATAAGTGCGGACAGCTTGGTCATTTTGCCAATAATTGTGGACAACGCAAACCAAAGGATCAGGTTAACTTGGTCCAGAATAATGAGAAACAAGAAATTTCCAATGAGCTGGGAAAAGACCATGCGGTCTAGATGAGGGACAGATAGAACAGCAGGTAACCAAGTTCCTCCAGATAAATTATACAAATTAGACAAGTCAGATCTATTTACAATGAGCCGGAGTTAGGTCCCCTTCATCAATTTGTCTACCAAAATGTAACCACAATAACAAGATTAAAATCGAAGGAGATTGCCTCAAAATTGTAGAGGAAGTAGCTCGCCCATATGCCCAACAGTTAGTGGAAAAAGTCCGAAATACTGAATATGAAACCAATTTAATGAATGCCAAGTTAGATGAAGTCAATGTTTTGTTTTGATTGGTACAATTCGAGAAATGTTCCCCAATATATCAGCTCAGTTAATTCATACCTGGGATTGGCCAACAAATCTGTCATACATGCAGTAACAATAGCTTATCTTATTTTTATGAGTGCACGTATATGAATATTTTGGCAAATTGAGTCCCCTATCAGGGCAATAATTGACAGTGGAGCGCCAATCAATATAACATCAACCAAATTAGTGAATAAAATAAAAGCCAAACCGAATCTAGAGCACAGGAAGCAGTACAGGACGGCCAGCCCTGACTCTACCACTTCCTGTGAGGCCTATAGTGCTATGCCACTACGATTTTGGATCCTTGGTTGTATTGGCACTGGCGATTGTCCTGGCCAACTAGAATATGATATCCTCATTGGCACTGACTTCATGCGGAAGTATGGGGTCAAAAGTGATTTTGAGGAAGATACTTTGATGATTCTAGGTCAGTTGTTGTTGCTGATTTATCAACAGGAGGGAAAGGCGCCCCTCAGTAAGAGAAATAATCTCATCAATTTAGTATATAAGGATGGGATATTACCTGTTGGTTAAAATTGGTTGGGAAGAAAATCCAGAAGTTACCCAATATGTAGATGAAAATCGTAGTATAATCCTTTATAAGGAAGATGTCATAATTATGCTGGGAATGCAACAAATCATGTAGACCGGACTAACTTTGAAATTCCAGAACAGTTATATTCAGAAATCGAAGCTCCTTGGCAACAATCAAGGATTAAGCTTTGGGTAGCCTCAGGAATTTTAAACCCTGGTCATGAGGAAATTTGGATCCTTTTAGCTAAGTTTGGAAAAAAACTCCAATAAAAGTCAAACATTACCAGGTAGTCACATTTTTCCAGTTGAAACTGTACAAGAGATTTGTTCCTTCAACAAATTTGGAGAATTAAAAAAATTAGGATTACTGAAGGAAACTGATGAGAATATTCACACGCTAATTGAAAGGGATCAGTTATATGAGGTTAATGGAGGGTCACAAATACCAAGTTCTGGTATTAATCAAAAAATACCAAGTCATTTTCACGCATCATGACCATGATCTTGGGCGAACAAAGGATGCTTTGCACTGAGTTAATGCTGAAGATGCAGGACCAATTTTCTTGAGGCCTATTTGAAGGTCTAGGGTGGCAGAGACAATTGTTGCCAAAGAAATCAAAAAACTTATAGAGCACAGAATTCTGATACCGTCATCCAGCCCATGGGTGAGTCCTATATAAATTGTTTTAAAAAAAGATAGATTGAATAGAGTTGTAATTGATTACCATTGGTTGAATAAAATCATGAAAAAGGACTTGTATCCCCTTGCTGAGAATTGACAATGCACTGGACCAGTTAGGATATGCCAAGTTTTTCTCCACCATGGACTTAATCTCCAGTTATTGGCAGATAGATATGCCCCCGGAGGATCAAGTAAAATGTGCTATTATCACAGCATAGGGGTTGTACCATCCAACGAGGATGCCTCAAGGCTTGTGTAAAGCCCCAGCAACATTCCAATGGGCAATGAACACGATTTTATAGGATATGAAGATGTCCTGTGTCCTAGTTTATCTGAACAATATTAATTTATTTAGCTGAACGTTCACCAAACACCTACACCACCTTGAGGAAGTGTTCAAGTGACTGGCTTCTATGAATCTCAAAATAAGCCAAGAAAGTGTCATTTCTTCAAGGAGGAAGTGGAATATTTGGGGTTTTAATATACTCTGAGGGACTCAAGCCCCAAGAACAGAAGGTAGAAGTGATTAAAAAGATGTTAGTCCCTAAGAACATTCGGGATATTCAAGACTTTCTTAGAATGGTCAGCTACTATTGCTAATTCATTAAGGGTTTTGCAAAAATAGCTGATCTACTTTTCCATCTATTGAAGGTTGTAAAAAAGGATTTATCTGGAATGATGAGGCTCAGATCGCATTCAATGAATTGAGGATACATTTGACAACAAGTCCAATTTAAATTATCTGAATTTTAAGAAACTGTTTATTATTCAAGTTACATGTGTCGCTGATGGCAATAGGAGCCGTCCTTAGCCAAGTAGACAAAAATGGGGATGTACACTCTGTGGCATATGTCAGACAAACTCTGTTAAAGGCTGAAAGGAGCTATACAGTCACAGAGCGAGAGTGTCTTGCAGTTATAAATGCCTGTAAGCAACTTTGAGTCTATATCTACAGAACACATTTTAAGGACATGACCGTCTAAACCTCACTTTATTGGCTCCATAATCTCAAAGAACCAGAAGGGAGATTAGCGTGGTGGGCTTTGAAGTTGCAGGCCTAGGACTTTGAGATAGAACATCAGGCTGGAGAAAAAAATCAAGACGCTGATGGGTTATCAAGGTTACCTGTCGTTTTTGCTGTGCAAGATCATGCTGATGACCTATTTGAGCAAATGATCTGTGGGGAGTTATAAGAAGAACCAGTTGAAATTAAAAAAGCGCTGAAAAAGGCGATGGAGAAAACTAAATGTGTCAATGGCCAATTATTTAAAATAACGGACAAAAAAGGCATTTATAACCAAAACCTTCAGAACATGCAGAAATCATCCAAGCTGCCTACAAGGCTGTCAGACATGGTGGGTTAAAGAAAATGCTCAAACACTTCAGGCAATATTATTATTAAAAGTCCTAATTTATGATGTTGCCAATTACATTAACAGTTGTGTGGAGTGTCAGCTTCATAAGCCACATAAGAACGTTACAAATTATTGCTTGGTGAAGCCAGGATTTGCGTGGCACAAGGTTTTTAAAACGTTATGGGACCATAGAGTATAAGTACAGGTGGGGCATGTTACATCATAGTAGCGATTGACCACCTTATGAGGTGGGTTGAAACCTGAGCTTTGAGCCAAGAGATGCCCTGAGTACCGCCAAATTTATTTTGGAGCAGGTGGTATATTGGCACGGGTGTCCTCAAGTGTTGCTAAGAGACAACAGGACAAACTTTACCTCATTTGTAACTCCAAGCTTAATTGATCTAATGGGAATTAAGGGGGTGGTGTCTGCACCCTATTGACCTGAAACAATCGGAGTTGTCAAACAAGTCAATGGGATGCCTGCTGCTATGCTAAGAAAGCTGACCTTGGTTAAAGCGTCACCCTGGGCATCTTATTTAAGTTCAGTAACGTTTGTGTACAACATCAGTTTTCATTTGGCTACTGGAAAACGCCGTTTAAATTACTATTTGGTCATAGGGCAGCATTCCCATCAATTCTCTATTCAGCAGGGGAGCTGACTCTGGGGATTAGTGTAGATAAATACCTATATTGGCTTGCAAACATAATAGTGGATCTCCAATCTCAAGCTTGTGATACTACAATAAAAACAAGGATTCAGGCCAAAAAAGCTGATGATAAGAGTTGATACAACCTTAGGGAATTTGCCGTTAAAGAACAAGTAGCCTATTGTGATACACATGGGTTCAGTCACTGAAATAAGCTAGATGCATTATGGTTGGGACTATTTGAGGTATTACTAAATGGCAAATGATGCCTACATGATCAAAAATATGTCCAAAGGTCATGTGATTAATAGGGTACACTGTAAATTTCTTAAAAAATGGAACTAAAAATTATTGTATCTTTAGAAAAAGAGAAAAATAAAAAAATCATTAAAACTAAAAGATTAAAAGAAATATTTTTTAAATATTTTTTATATTTATTATGCCTTAGGTTTCAAATTGTGAGCTCTTCTTTGACGCCTCTGGGGGGAGGGAGGTTGAAGGACGATTTTAAGAAAGAGGCTTCCAAAGTCAATCTGTGATTGTATGCATGCAAGGGTAGAGCAACACAAAACCAGTTTTTTGGACCTTAGGGTTTTTTGAGAATATGCTACAATTGGAAGAGTAAATGGAATGTCCAAATTAGCAAGGCGAGAAACACCAGATTGTGGGGGAAAACAACCATGCAAGAAAACGCAATCCACAAATAAGTCCATGTAAACTCTATATGGCACAGGCGCCATAAGCTGTGTGCAAAATTCTTGACAATGAGCTTTGTCAAGGACACTTGCCATATGAGAGAGTAACAAACATGGAAGATGTCCAGGTGGCTGTCAAACCATGTCCCTGGTTATTGCCATTGATGGGAGGTATCTCTGGATGGCCTCCGCTGCGAAGTAATTGTGCAGAAAACAAACAGCATCTTGGAGGTAGTGTCTGCAGGCCTCCTGAAAGCGAAAAGGAAAGGAATGGTGGAAATTTGGTGATGCGGGGAGTGAGGTGGCCCATATGCAAAGTACTTGCCCTGCAAACTGAAGTGCATAAGTTGCATTATTTTGGTCAAGCAAATTATCAAGGTCATGAAAAGCAAAAAAAAAGTTTAAGGGCTTCAGTTACTTTCCCCCTAAGCTCCTGATATGGAACCTCAACATGTTTATCATTACCAATTGCCAATTTTATCACAAGATTGTTGGTTGATAAAATTTACCATTCTGAAAAAGGATTTTAAGGAGAAGATCTGACTCAATTAGGAATAATTGATCTAAATCAAGGGAAATTGCTTCATTGGGCTTGATGGCAATCCCTGTATTTAGAACTGATGGAGCTAAGTCCAATACTAATTGAGAATTGAGCTCAATAGAAGGGGAAAATGGAATTAAAGGACAAGAATTTATTGAGGAAATGGCCAGCCCTATTTCTTCTTCAAAAATAGGTACCATTGCAGGGAGAGCAGATAAAGGGTTAACCAAATTATGTTGACTTGGGGTGCTAGACCTGGCAGAAAGGGAAATGATACCTCTTTGGGCAAATCTGTGGCACTGCTTAAAAAGGGAGGCGTCCAATTTAAATAGATTGGCTAGGACTCGCTCATAATGTGAAGTATTGGAAGAGAACATTTTTAGCTGATAATCTGGTCAAGTGAAGGGGTTGTGTGGGAATTTTTATAGTACCACATTATCCAGCTTGGGATAAATTAAGCTTCAATTTAAATAAATTAATGGTTTGCATATTTTTAATTTAGCTTATTAATTAAGCTTTGGATGATAATTTAATTATGTCATCTAGCCAGCAACAATAACCAACTGAATGTTTAATTGTATTTCTACTAGGATTGTATATAATGATAATTATGGTTACAAATTAGTTGGGGATTGTTGCCAACAATTTGGAGATGAGTAAATTGGCTCAAAATGGGCAATACTCATGGGAAATCGTCAGGTGTGGTAGCTGACAAGTGGTCTGATATGAATGGCAATTTAACTAAGCTATTACTTGTGAATATCAGCTGTAATCTTCCTGAATTTTAACCAAAAGCTCTTTTTTGTCAGCTAGGCATGCTTAGACCATTGTGGTTACCACGATTTACCCCTAAATATGTCCTCTCATACTTCCACCTATAAAAAT
>JAKSZP010011433.1:0-20390 GCA_022478985.1 Massospora cicadina | reverse complement strand
TGGCTCTCTCAACTTGTGCAGCCAACGCAGTGAAGAGTGGTCCATTACCACCTTAAAGTGCGTTATGTGGATGTACAACCCAAAACTGCTTGCATGCATAAATGACTGCAAGGCATTCATGCTCTGTCACAGTGTAGTTCCTTTCAGCGGCTGAGAGTGTCATGCTCACATATGCCACTGGATGTTCATCCCCAAGTTTGTCTACTTGGCTCAGTATAGCGCTGATTGCTGTCAATGAAGCATCAGTTTGAATAATAAACTTCCAATTAAAATTTAATATTTCAGAATCTGCAAATCTATTAAATACTAGCGTAACTCATCAAAGGAGTCCTGGGCCTCTTCATTCCATATGAACACTTTTTTCGATCCTTTAATAAATAGGGCAAAGTCCTGAATAAATCTTCTATAGTATCCAACCATCCCAAGGAACACTTGGATGTCTCAGACACTCTTCAGTACAGCTATCCATTCTATGGCTGCTATCTTCTGGGTTTGCAGCTGCAATCCACTGGAGTTGATTACAAATACCAGATATTCCAATTCTTTTTTAAAGAAGTGGCACTTCCTTGGCTTAATCTTCAGGTTAGCTGCAGACAGTCGCTTAAATACTTCTTCCAAGTGGTGTAGGTGATTAGTAAACGTCCTACTGAACACGTTTCTATCATCCAGATATACCAGGATGTTCAACAACTTCAAGTTGCTATATATTGCATACATGGCCCTCTGAAACGTTGCAGGCGCATTTCATAGACCCTGGGGCATCCTCTTCAGTTGGTATAGCCCCTGCGTGGTAATAATTGCACATTTTTCCTGGTCTTCCTTTGGAAAGTTGATCTGCCAATATCCTGAGATCAGATCCATCGTGGAGAAATACTTCACTTCTCCTAAATGATCTAGTGCATTGTTGATCCTTGTTAGGGGATACAAATCCTTCTTTGTAATTTTATTCAGCCTTCGGTAGTCAATCACCACCCAGTTGGATCCACCCTTCTTCTTCACAATCAGGATCAGACTCGCCCTGGGACTTGACGACGGAACTAGAAGCCCATGCTTCACTAGTTTGCGGATTTCATCCTCCACTACTGCTTTGGTAGCTTTCAATCATTGGATCAGTCTCATCCTAATTATCAAATTTTCCCCAGTGTCAACCTTGTGGATCACATCTCATGCAAATCCCAAATTGTGGTCTTCCTGAGCGAACACTTCCCAATACTTTTTGAATATCTTGAGCACGTCCTCTTGCTGGCCTTCTGACAGGTCAATGAGCTGCTCTCAATCAATCAATAGGTTGATGTTTTTGGTTACCCTGGCCAGTAATCCCATCTCATTGAGAGTCCCAAAATCATGGAATATTCTCAATTCAGCAATCAGGATCAGATGAACAAACGCAATGATCTGATTCCTCTTGATCTTCATTGGTTTTTCACTTAAATTTTCCAGGAGAACTCGAATTTCTCCATGGCCCGCCATTATTATCCCAGGAGCCACCCATGGCTCCACTCTGAACTTCTTCCAGGGGCTTCTGACCTCCCCATACAACAGCTCAGAATCTCCAATGTCAACCCTCTGTCAACTATCATCTGCAATCCTGGTGTTATGGTCCTCTCATTATTGATCCTTTATGAAATTCTACAGTTATCTAGGATTTCCACCAGCATTTTGCGTCAATTACTACCAACTACTTGGTACCAAATCAGAATAATGCCATCATTGTATATTAGATTGATGAAGTTGTTTCTCTGATTTAGAGAAGCTTCACCGTTCTTCTGATATCCTAATGATAACATCTGACCCAATATGGTCAATATATTATCCTTGAAGTTAAATTTAAATTTTTTTGTGGGGAAGGCCGACCATGGGATGGACACTTCCAAATTTGACCCAAAAGAGACAAACTTAGTAACAGGGAAGGCACCCCAGAGAATCGATGCTATCTCTTGTTGCCAGCAGGAACACCACTTATGGGGAGGGGGAGGGAACGTGTGAAGGGGCCATAGCCACAATTGAACACGTGTGGAGGAAGGGGTCCAATTTGATGAACCAAACTGGGAACCAGGAGGAGACCAGCTGTCGGCGACATGGTGGGAGGTATCCAAACAACCATGCTTGAAAGTGGTCCACCAAATGAGACCGGAATCTGTGGACAGCTTCTGGGAGGGTGGGGGTGGAGCCTGCGATGGCATCCAAAACAATCGTGTGGATAGTCCACATGGCGATTGCAACCACCAGAGCATGGAGGGAGGGTGGAAGGGGGAGGCCATTGATAAAGCAAACATATCTCTTGACAGACTGAAGGGATGTGTTTGATCCTGGCTCAGCAGACGTTGAACTTCGCGCCATATCACTTTAGAGGTATGACACTTCTCCAGGCGGTGGAACAGCGTTCCATACTGGCCACACACGATGCAGGATGAGTGTAAAGTGTTAGAGCGCTCGTCCATATGGTACACCCGCCTCAGGCAGCGCCACACATGGGAGCGGATTTGAGGCTGCAACAGAGGATGGTGTGCGTATTTCCAGATAGTTTTTTGGGTCTCAATGGAGTAAGGGATGTCCATCATGTCCAGGTAGTCCACCCTGGATAGGACATGGGGCCGTGTGGGGATCACGCCATCTTGGATGGGTAGCCCCTGTACCTCTTGTGTGAACTGAGGAGAGGGGCGGCCTCTCTGGGCTGTATGTCTGCTAATACAAATTCTCCACTCAGCGCTCCACATGGAGAGGAGGATTCGTTTGTAGTGGGTTTTAGTCCCATGAGGACCTGTGGCCGATGGGTGTGAAGCCAGGTATTTCATCAGGGAGTGAGGGTTTGATGGATTGTTGAGGCCCAAGGCGCGGGAGAAGTTGGAGCAGGCCGCGCGGGACCAGTGTTGGGAGGGGAGCATAGGGGCGGTGATGGCCGCAATCCAGGTACCCAAGATCTTGGCAGCATGGGCTCTGAAGTCAAGCAGGCCCATGCCACCATGATGATGAGGGCCAAACATGACCTCTAGCCGTACTGGTGGAGGGCGGCCTGACCAAAGCCATCCTTGCAGCAGGGCATATAAGGATTTGAAGAAGCTTGGGGAGAAGGGGATGGCGTGGGCTCCAAACCAGACTTTGGAGAGGAGCATAGAGTTGGCTAAAACAACCCTGCCAGTAAGGGAAGTAGGGTGGGCTCTGAGGGAGGCGATGCGCTTTGTCACGTTGTCTAGAATACGGCTCTCCATTACTGCTGATGCATACCCGCCTGCCTCCACCCACACGCCCAGATGGCAGACCGGCCCTATGGTAGGGTGTGGCACAAAGGGGAGCACAAGTGGGGCGGTGTGGGGTGAGCAGGGAGGGCGAGCACGTGTTCAAGCAGATGGGCCGGGCTGGGCACTGGTTTCTGGGGCCCAGCAGTTTTGAGACCGACCAAGGAGGATGATTTCAGCTTTGGAAGCGTTCAGTGTAGCGTTACTTATCCGGGAATACTCCTGGATGAGAGCTTCAAGTGTGCGTGCATCTTTATTATTAGACACCCCAACCACGCAATCATCTGCAAATGCCATCATCTTGACTGGGGCTTGGCATGGCACATGGACCCCAGTGAGTTGGGCATTCACGTTTCAAAGTAGTGGGTCAAGGCTGAAGTTGTATAAGAGTGGGCTAAGGGGGTCCCCTTGTCGCAGGCCCCTTTGAGGGAGGACTACTTCCGTTAGGAAGCCAGGGCCACATACTGCCATTGTTGCAGATTCCGTGAGCAGCATCACCCAGTTGATGAAGCGAGGGGGTAGGCGGAATTGATGGAGGCAGGCCCTGAGGTATTCCCAGTTTACTCTATCATAGGCCTTCTGTTGGTCCAAGAATACAAGTGCCCCAGAGGCTGTGGACTGGCACGCGTTAGCCACAGAGTGTACGTTGTCCCAAATCGACCTTCTGGGTATAAAATTGAATTGTTCTGGGGAGATGGTGGCAGATGCTACAATCCCTAAATGGTTAGCCATGATTTTAGTTAAAATTTTTGTATCCGTGTTAGTTAAAGAAATGGGGCGCCAGTTGGCTAAGTCTAGCTTGTCCCCTTTCTTGAAGAGTGTGATGGTGAAGGCCTCTTGTCCTCCTGGTAGGAGGCGCGTTTCTAAAAGGCTCTAGTTAAGTGAGGCAAGCAGTAGTGGGGATATATATTTGAAGTACTTTTTATAAAATTCATATGGAATGCCATCTGGGCCTGGGCATTTTCAGTTTGGTGCACCGCGGATGGCTGTCCGTAATTTGTTCAGAGTAATCAAATTCATTATTTCCAGGTATTGGGAAATGGTGCAGATGTGGGCTCAGTCAAGAAATTCCGCCACTTCAGCCAGCTGAATTGGATCAGATCAGTATAACTTGGAGTAATGCTTCTGTGTTTCGATTGCCACTTCAGCTGGCATATCCGCAATGGAATCATCCAATCTTTGCACCTGTGTGCAGGCCACGCTCTGGCGCGGTGCAAAAATTTTTTCAAAAAATATGCGGTGCACTTGTCACCCTTTGTAATGCATTTGGCCCTGTACTGAACACAAACCCAATGTTTGTGTTGCCTTTCAAGCGTTGAGGTGGGCGGCTGCCTCCGCCCACTTCCAGCCCCATGCAGGGCTGTATCCTGTAGCTGTGATGTTGACTCCCAGGTGTGCCAACTCTGCCAGAGCACACGAAATGACAGCTGATGTGGCTCATGAGCATCTGGAGGAGAGGTGGCGAGAGTGGCAGATGGTATCCTCTTTGAAGGTTGCCCATGTGGAGATGGGGTCTGCGCAAAATGGTGCAACAAACTCTTTTGCCAAAGTTGCTAATTCCACCCAAGTGGAAAATCCTGGCAACGCAAGTTTGGGGGGCGGAGTTTGCACCAATGTGGGCCTTAGCCACTGTGACAGGTAGGTGGTAGGTTATTGAGACCAGTCGGTGGTTGGAGAATTCCATTTTTGTTGTTTTGAAGTGGAAATGTGGGGTTGGAATTTCACTGGCGTAAGGATAAGGTCGATGTGGGACATGGACCTTAATTGGCCGTTGTGGATGTGGGGGCGCGTCATGTTTTTGAGCAGCGGGGCTTGCCACTGCAGCGCATCCATTAACCTAAGGGTGGCCTTTAGAACGCGAAGTTCTATGTGACCCTGGGGGCATGGGAGGAGGAAGGCCAACGGTCTGTTGGTGTGTTTAGCCAACAGTTCATGTCACTGACTATGAAAGGGTCTGGGGGTAGTGGGAGGGATTTGACCAATGAGAAAAGTCCTGATGCTCTCATGCACAGGTTGGGGCATAGATGTTAACAATAGCATGTGCCACGTCGGCCCATGAGAAAGTGACAATGAGGACTCAGCCATTGAGGAAGGTTTCTGACAATAAAAATTTGAAGAAATTGTTTCTCTGAACTAGCACCCCACAGTGCTCTGACCAAAAAGGATAGGGATGGGAGGAGCATGGTTTTCCAAGCCTCCTCGGAACCTTGCAGACAGTGGGACTCCTGGATGGCCAGGATATCCACGGGTAAATTTTTTTGTAAAAACTCAGTTTCCTAGCCTGGGACAGTGAGGCCTTGAGTCCGGCGATATTCAATGTCCCTAAAGTGAAGGTTTCCCCCATCACACCTTAGGTGCAAGGGGGTGGGCACCCAGGCCCACTAGCCTCCTCTAGATCCCCATGGGCCTTCAAGGCAGCGCGGGTGTTTGCAGCAACGCTATCAGTAGTTTTGTTGATTTTAGCAGAAAGGTTTGCGTTGGCTTTTGCCTTTGCTTTTTGTTTCCCCGACGTCGGACAAATTTTTTGTGGTGTGGATGAGTATGGTGCACCATTGAGTGGGTCAAAAAAAAAATTTTCAGGTAGGATGGGCCCCAAGTCAGTTTCAACTGGAGCTTGGTTGCAAAGATTGGGTGAGATCAAGTCACCCATTGGATCCTCAGATTGGGTGGCTCAATTGGCATGGGCTTCCCAATCTGATTGGTTGATGGATTCCTGAGTTGCTTCCACTGCGAAGGTTTCAATGTCCTCCTGGCGTTGGGAGTGTGGGATAGTGGTGGTGACTTTGGCCGTTTCTGGCCGCGCGGCCCTATGGGCCTGCTTAGCCTTCTTCCGTTCTTGGGAAATAGGCTTTACCAGTAGGTAGCAGTCTTGTGCTCCCCACGGGAAAGCCTCTTTGGTGCTTGCAGTTGGTTTGTAGTGCGCCTCTCTGCTGGCCATGGCCACCGAGGGGTGCTCTTGGAATGTGACTCCTCCTTGGTGGGGCATGCATATGCCTTATGGCTGAATGCGTCTTAGTGGGTGCAGATGAGGGGCGCGCTGTCCATGGTTACCCAGAAAGGGTGGGTGGTATGCCCTTCAATATTAATAAAAGTGGAGTGGGATCTGGGTTAGGTCCTTCGTGATCTCCTCAGTTGGGGTCAGAACTGAGATGGCTTTGCTGGTGCACAGGTGTGGCATCAGCATAAAGCATTGCATCTCAAAAGATTGTATTTCGCCATAAATGGTGAGACCATCTTTCAGGTGTTGCTCCAAAATGTCACGTTTTACCGTAGTAGGCAAAAAGTCAAATGTGAGGAAAATTTGGTTGGATTTTGTCCATCTGATGCGTTTGGTTTTGACGACTCATTGCCCTTCAGGGAGGTTGATCACTATGCGCACTGCAGCAGCCTCATCTGCTGCCTCCTTGTTTTCAAAACCTAGGTCCATCCAACCATGTGACATGGAGTGAGGTGCGATGTACACCGCGGTCAGGAAAAAAGTGTGCACATCCCCACAAAATTTTTCCCATAAAGCCATTTGTTGGTTGTCTAGAAACATGTAGACTCTGTATTCCACCGATGAAAGTGGCTGGGAGTGCAGCGTGTTGATGTACTGGTTGCATCATGCTTGCCAAGCGAGGATATCTGGGGGAAATAGTGACCGCCAGTTTTTTAAAAAATTTCTATTCCACCAGTTTCTCCAGGGCATTTTTGAACGTTTGAGGCCGCGGGCCTACCACCTGCTCCTCTTACCTTACTTGCCCAACTGCTCCCTGACATGGGCACAGACTAATATCCTCTGTGAGATTATCAAACTAGATTCAGACTTGAATTGAATAGGTTGCAAAAGTTATTGCAACGAGAGAGAAAAGTTTTCTTGAAGTTACATTTAACTCCATATTTTCATAGAAATTCTGTTCCAATCAGAATGTCATAGTTTTGTTCTGCCAAAACTATTGCTAGCCCAGATACCACCAACGACCCAAATCATAGTGGTAACGCATTATACGCTCCACAGGAGATGGTGGTGTTTGGCCCAGCTGTCCTGTATTCTTTCTTATGTTCTAAGTCCAGCGAGATCTTCATCCTCTTTACCAGCTTGTTGAGACAATATTGATGGGCATCCGCTATTAACAATTGTCCTCACCCACACTTGATTCACTTGTATGTCTAAATATGTACACTTGAGGTATTTTAATATAGTGTTTACTGAGTGAATAGCGGCGTTATTAGCTGAATCTAGGGTGTGAATAATTTGTGCCAATAAATCAGAAAAGATTCCTTTATCATGCTGAGGGGGATAGATAAATTAGCCTCATCTAAACAGACATCAGATAATTCTTCAGATTCTCGGCGGTTTGAATCTTGTCTGCCAGTTGTCAGGCGCATGGCTGGGCAACTTCCTTGATTATCTCAGGGTCGATTCTCTGCCCCAGCTTTTGGTCAAGGCATTTACATCCAAATTGACCACTTGATACAGCTGATCCTGCTCATCGTCTACAAACAGATCACTGATATAAATTTTCTTATTCTTAATTTCAGGAGGAACAGGTTTCTCCGCAGCTTTAGACTGTTCCCCATCTAGGCCGCAGGCCCTTTCCCAAATCCTTGGTAGCTGCTGACTCTTTGACCTGGACCACGTTGATCTGATCCTTCAGCTTCTTACAGTGCATTGCAATATGTCCTTTCCTGCCACATTGGTAGCAGACCTTTTCCATCTTGTTTAACCATCTGAATTCTTTGGGCTTATTCCCAAGAACGGTTTGATTTGTCACCTCTTTAGCTCTTTCATTTCCCTTTTGGGATTTGGATTATGTACCAGATTAGATTTGAAGCTTCTATTTGGGGCATCAAATGTCGCTCCAAAATTTTCAAATTATCTACCATTTGCAAGGTAGTTTTTTCCATTGCGAACATGGAAGACATCATGTGATGCAAATTGTGATAGGGCTGAAGGTCGCTTACAAGGCGATTCTAGCATCAAAGTCATCCAATACTTTCGCTCTGACCAGGATCTGTGACTCCTGGTAAACCCAATCTGTGAAGCTAGCTAGAGACTCATCTTTATGGAACTGGATTCTATAAATTCATGCTTGCATTTTGAAATGTGCGTCAGACTCCCAAGCTCTTTCATTATGGCCGCCTTTGCCTCAGCATATGACCGGCTATCCCCTCTAGGTGAGGTAACACAAGTTCCAACAGCCGGTGTCTAGGCAATTCATGACCATCAATGCCTTTTGACGATCCCCATAGCCATTCATGGTCATGTTGAACAGTCGGAAAAATTCTGGGGCATTATCCCAATGGAACGTTGGCAAATTCAGCGTTGCCCTAAATTCCTCCAAGTTATTTATGGCCGATTCTCTCAGTTTAGCTACTCAGCTAACTTGAGGAGTGACTTTGGGTGTCATCTCTGAAATGGCAGCAAAAGCAGGCAATGTTCCTTGGGGTATTTGACTTCCCAAATATCATTTAAGGACTTCTTTCTTTGGCATCGCTTGCCATATTGGGCTCACAAGCACATTTGTGAGCTTTAAGTTCCTCCACTTGTTTGATTAATCTTTCTATATCTGCTCCAAAGGTTTTTTAAATTAATGTGATCTGCTTTTGCTCCATTTTCAGGTATAAGACCTCTCTTTAATGAGGTCCCCTTCTTTCTTCTTCAATGAAGTTAATTTCCCAAGTACCTCTTTCCCAAAGCTTGCTACATTCTCTATTTCTTCCTCCACCTTGGCGACTCGTTCTTCCAAGGCTGCAAACTCCTGATGGTCCGTTGAGTTTAGAGCATTCTCGTTTACAGTGGCCAACTCAGTCCACAGTTTACATAGCTCATCTTTGTACGACATACTTATAAATTCTTCTACCCAACTACCCCTATAGTGAGAACCAACTTGTAAAAATTTACTTTGTTTGTTATTGGCAAGCAACCCTAATAATCTTTTTACTGCACAGGTTCGGTTTCCTTGTGCATATTTGTTGCATTGTATAGTAGAATAAATTATTAATCAATAATAGTATGGAGACTATAATCCATAGTTGAGTATGAATTATTATATTTCAGCCCAACGCTCAGCCAGTATTCCAAATTAAATACTCATAATGTCACACTAGTAGGAATTCGTTCCCTTGCTCTTTATACCTGATCTTTGGTGAGATACCCTGTTGACAGTCTCTTCAGTCCAACACACAGTCAGCAGCTATCCCCAATTGTGACTCCTTCTTCTCTAGATCCCCTATCAGATCTTTAATCTTCTCTCTAAGAGTCTTCCAATTATTGCACACAGAAATAATATCCTTGAGACAGAATAGCACAATGGAAGCTGATGATAATTTAACAATATACCAACTGGATAACTTAGAACTAAATAACTCTTATCTGACTATCTATCTAACTATCTGTTTTTTATTATAGTGAACCCTAGGGAATACATATTGGGGAATTTGGCTGTCTAACCCTCAGTTGACACCTCTTTGAAACAGCAGCCATTGCCATTGATTCACCCATCCTTGTCTTGGCAGCAATGGTCATCCCCATCCTGGTTAGTATTCTGTCATTGGACATCCTTGAGACCAAAATGGAAAGAGAGAGTCAGAAAATATGCCCTAACGTTTTCCTTTTGATCCAAGCAAACCAACCATATTTAGCTAGCGACCTGCTTAAGTAATGGGACTTATTACCCATTAAGGCAGGTCACTCACCAACCAATCAATTCACTAGTTGCAGGCAGCATCACTCGCCTCATAACTTGCTATTCATTCCCAATCAGTTGGTGATGAATCCCAACTGATATAATCAGTACACCTGATAGTTAATCACTATCAGATGCCCCTATTTCGTTGGCAACTCCGCCCAATGAGATCTTAAGTCTTTGTTCAGATTGATCCCTGTCGGATATGACCAGGCAAATATCCCAAAATCCCCTGAATGTAGTTACTCCGAAACTTGGGGGCCAACCAATTTCCAATTCACTTCGCCTTAGGGAATTTTCTCCTAGTGATATCAGGTAAACTAGCAGGCTGGGAATATGGGCAAAAATCCTAAAAGCAGGTCACTTGCCAAATATGGTTGGTTCACTTGGATCTAGAGGAAAATGTTAGGGACATTTTTTTCTAATCTTTCTGTAACAATTGAGATTCATCTCAATTGTACATTTTGACTTAAATTTTGATTTTCTGAACTTGAGTCAAATCGTTTTAAAAACATTTTTAGTTTGGACGTTTTGGGTTCTGGGTTGTGCCTCGCCTGAGTCATAGATTAGGCTTGTGTGAGCCTAATTAATAACTTGGGTGAGGCCCCCCAAAGCGCTGCCTTTATAAGGCGCGCCTGCCCATTCTAAAGTTTACTTCAGAATTTTCACCCTAGCATGTCCCTTCCTGGGGAGCATTGTCAGTTGCTCCCCAGACAAGCTATGGTCGGCGGACACCTTTGTTTTTATGGTCCAAAATAAAAATAAAGGATATTTCAGGGTTTGCATACCTCACATACCTGTGGTCTTTTTTGGGTGTTTCCATTTTGAGGAGACTTTTGCATGGTTGGGTCAGACCAACCACTATTCAACCTTTACATAGCCAACCAATGAGAGGTGAATGTTTGGCTGCTTGTAGTGCCCCAAACCTCTCCCTACTCAGTTAGGCCACTTTAGTTGCTTGTTGGTGCACCAAATGAGTATGTAAAAATTATATGGCAATCAGAACTGGGGTATTTTCCAATTTGTTACAGAATTCTGAAGTCAATGTGCGCTGCACGCCCCAATCCCCAGTTTAGCTGACCTCAGTGGTTACTTGGTCCTGGTTGTCGAGTAACCAGCACTGGTGGGAGCTGGTGACTGATGGCCAACCCTGGACCCAAAGTGACCATCAGTTAATTTCCTGGTGGGGCCTCCCACTCACCAGGGATTGGCAGCACTGAGAGGACCTGTCCCAGCAGGGCTCCTTCACCCATGGATGGTCCACCTGTAAATTGGTCAGACATCCAGCCGCGCTGCACTGTGCACCCCTCTTGTGTGTTTGGTGGCAAAAGCGCCTTCCCAGTCAGGATGGGAAGACCATCACCAACAGGAGCTCGAGAGGGGGGCGCAATGCAGCCAAGTGCTGGGCATGCAGCCTCAGGAAGGGGCCGTTCACCTGTGCTGACCACGCGCCCCTCTCACATTTTCAGTGGTGAAAGCGCCTTCCCAGTTGGAATGGGAAGACCATCACCAATGGAGCCTGAGAGGGGGCGCAACACAGCCATGAGTTGGGCGTGCATCTTCCCGCCAGGTGGGCTGATTTTGGCAGCCCAGTCCTGATTTGCTCTCTCTATTTTGTTTCCTTCAAGGGGCCCAGAGTGCATCCAGGCTAATTTTCCTGGGGCTCTGAGGGACCCTGCCCCAGGAAGCCCTTTTCATGGTGGTCTTCCGCTATGGGGCCCCTCTTCTGGGAGGGGCCCTCCTCTAGCAGGGAGTAATGTAATGATCAAAATTTGTCTCAATCATACATTTTGACTCAGATTCAGATTTTCTGAATTTGAGTCGAATTGTTTTAAAAACATTTTTAGTTTGGACGTTTTGGATGCTGTTAGTTCCTCGCCCAAGTCATAGATTAGGCTTGTGCAAGCCTAATCAATAACTTGGGTGAGGCCCTTGAAGTGCTGCCTTTATAAGGCGCGCCTGCCCATTCCAAAGTTTACTTCGGAATTTTCACCCTAGCATGTCCCTTCCTGGGGAGCATTGTCAGTTGCTCCCCAGACGAGCTCTGGTCAGCGGACACCTTTGTTTTTATGATCTAAAATAAAACTAAAGGATGTTTTGGGGTTCTCATACCTTGCATACCTGTGGTCTATTTGGGTGTTTCCATTTTGAGGAGGCTTTCGCATGGTTGGGTCAGACCAACCACTATTCAACCTTTACATAGCCAACCAATGAGAGGTGAAGGTTTGGCTGCTTGTTGGTGCCCCAAACCTCTCCTACTCGGTTAGGCCACTTTGTTTGCTTGTCAGTGCACCAAACAAGTATGTAAAAATTATATGGCAATTGGAACTGGGGTATTTTCCGATTTGTTACATTTTCCATTTTAGGTCTCAAGGATGTCCAATGACAGAATCCTAGCCAGGATGGGGAAGACTATCTCTGCTGAAATGAGGATGGGTGATTCAATGGCAATGGCTGCTATATCATTGAAGAGGTGTCAACTGAGGTTTGGGCGCTGAATCCCCCACTATAAATTCATTAGAATTCACCATTAAAAAAGAATAGTTTTATCCAATATATAGTTTTAATTAGTTCTGAGTATACAGTAGATATACCAGCTTAGTAACTTTATCAGCATCCAATTGTTCTATTCTTTCTTAGGGATATTATTGCTGTGTGCAATAATTGGGAGACTCTTTAAGAAAAAGAGTAAGGATCTGAGCAGAGTGCAGAGAAGAAGTGGAATCAAATTGGGGATTACTGCCAACTGTGTGTCAAACTGAAGAAACCATCAATGGTAATCTAAGAGAAGATTGGGTTAGATGGTATGAGGGAATGAATCCCTAATTCGAGACATCACAAGTACTTTGAGCGGAAATACTGGCTAAGCGTTGGGCTGAGATCTAGGCTTCCATTCAACTTCAGATAATAGTAATTATACTATTATCAACTAATTATATCAACAACTATACAATGCGGATGAATTGCACAAAATCTGAACCTGTGCAAATAATAAGTTTATAGGGGTTATTGGCCAAAAAATAATCAATTCCAATAAATTTTTACAGGTTAAAATCATAAGCCCCTGCAACAGTATCAAAACTGTCTACTGCCCCTAGTAAGCCCAGTAAACTTACCAAAGACAGTTCTGGGGGATACAGCGAAACCATGACTGTCAGTCTTGGAGAATTTTACCAGTGGATCCTGTTTTTTGTGGGGATAAGGTCTCACAGAAAAACTTTCAAAGAATCCTGACAAAGTTTTAGTCAGAATGGAGTCTGAGTCTGACAAAAGCGGCAAAATTTGAAAGCTTAAATTTGTTGGGCCAATGTCCTGACAAAAGTTTAGTCAGACCAGGGACAACCCCACCATAATTAATCTAATTGCCCACCCAAATCGTTGTGCATTATACCCAACAAATCTTCAGTTGGGTTGGGACAATTGCCACCTGAAATCAATCTGCTCACCAATCAAAACCATTAGGAATCATCCCTGACAAAATGCAGTCAGTGGAAGGGGCTACCCCTGCACAAATTCGCTCCAAACATCCAATTGAAAATTGGGCCATAACCCCCAATGCGGATACAGGAGCAAAAAGAACTAAATCTGAAGAATCAGATATCTGGGAAAGCTTGTTGAAAAAATAAAAGATCCTACCAAAAATTTCCATTTCACTGACTGCATTCAAACAATCTTCTAGAGCACTGGTAAAGTACACGCCTGTCTAAAAAGAATTGCTTGTGCATTGCAGCACGTCCTCCCACAACATCAAAAAGTGGGAGGCACTGCAGTTCCTGTATTCCATGGCGACTCAATGGATCTCTAAGGACATCACACCACCATTGTGGCCATCTGGTGTGACCCAAATTCTCAGCTGGAGCTGCCAAGCGCTGGTTTGACACACAAATTATTCTAGGCATGCCAATGTTCTTTAAGTCATCGCAGATCCAAAATGAAGATGAATTTGAGTGGATAAAGCTCCTGCTCAAACACCAAACCATAAAAGCAGCTATCTGTGAGGACCTGAAGTTGTAAAATGCTAAATCTTGATTGCCAACAGCATCAATCTCCTCAACACGATGGAATACAATAAAGTAACAGAATTCCAGAAAAAATGCTGTTGGAACTTTTTTTCATATTCCCAGCCAGCTAGATTACCAGGGATTGCTAGAGGATAATTCCCTAATGCGAGGTGAATTGGATATCAGTTGACCCTGATTTCAGGGTAACTATGCTTGGGGAATTTTAGTTTATTCGCCTAGTCAGATCCATTGAGGATCAATATGGACTAATGTATAAGATCTTGTCAGGTAGAGTTGCCGATGAAATAGGGGCATCTGGTTATTGATTAACTATCAGATGTACTGATTGGGATTAAATGTGTTTCATCACCAACCAATTGGGAATTTAAGGAGTAAGTTGCAAGGCTAGTGATGCCGCCTGCAAATAGCAAATCAATCAGTTGGTTTGCGACCTGCCTTAATGGGTAACAAGTCCCATTACCTAAGCAGGTCGCTTGCCATATATGGTTGTTCACTTGATCAAGAGGAAAATGTTAGGAGCACATTTTCTGACTCTTTCCGATTTAGGTCTCAAGGATGTCCAACAACGGAATTCTAGCCATGATGGGTAAGACTATTGCAGCTGAGATGAGGATGGGTGATTCAATGACAAAGGCTGCCATTTCATCGAGGAGTTGCTAACCAAGGGTTAGGCACAAAATTTCTCACTATAAATTCTTTAAAATTCACTAAAAAATATTAATAATTTTCCAGATCATAATTAACCATACCACAAATTATCACATTTACTAGAGCATTAGATTAGTAATCTTTATCAGAATCCATTTTTTTCTATTCTTTCTCTGGGATATTATTGCTATATGTGATAATTGTGAGACTCTTTAAGATAAAGAGTAAGGATATGAGCAGGGATCCAGAGAAGAAGCTAAATCAAATTGGGGATTGCTGCTGACTGTGTGTTGAACCAGAGAAGTTTTAATCAGGGATCTAAGAGTAAATCGAGTTAGGCAGTACAAGGGAACAAATCCTTATTCAAGACATCATAAGTATTTCAAGAGGATATACTGGCCGAGTGTTGGATCAAAAATCTGATACTTCCATTAAACTATGGATAATAGTCGCCATACTATTTTCAAACGATTATATCAACTACTATACAAAGTGGAGAATTGCACATAAACCAACCTGTGCAAGTAATATATTTAGGGGTATTGGCCAAAAATAATCAGGAAACCTATAAATTTCTACAAAGTGGTGCTCACTACTGGGGTATAGTTGAGTAGAAGAACTTAGAAGTGATGTCATATAAGACAAGATAATAAAAATATGGATGGAGCTGGCAATCCATTAATCAGAACGCCCTGAACTCAGCTGATCATTGAGAATTTGCAGCCCTGGAAGAAAGAGTTGTCAAGATGTAGGAAGGGTTCAATAATGTCGCGAGTTTCATGAATGAGTTACTTGGAAAAGTAACATTATTAAAAAAAGAAAGAAGGGTACTTAATTTGAGAAGTCTTATTTCTGAAAATGGGGCATGAAGCAGATCACGTATATTTACAAGCATTCAGCGCTGATATCAAGTGGCTGATTAAACAGGTTGAAAAGTTAAAAACTCACAAATGTGAATGTGAGCCATATGTGGCAACTGATCCCAAAGAAAAACTCCCCATACAATCATTGGGAAGATGGCTACCCCAAGAAACATGCTGCCCAATTTTACTGATATTTCAGAGATGATACCCAAAATGACTCCCCAAGTGAGTTGAGTAATTGAATCCAGAGAGGTGGCTAGAGAAACCTCGGAAGAATTCAAGACACCAAAATTGCCTACTTTTCATTGGGATAACGCCCCAGCATTTTTCCAATTGTTTTATATGACAATGTATGGATATGGAGATTGTCAAAAGACATTGATGGTGATGAATTGCCTAGATACCAATTGTCAAAACCTAATATTGCTTCACCTGGAGGAGGACAGCTGGTCGTATGAAGAGGCAAAGAAGCAATTATGAAGGAATTTAGAAGCCAGACATGCATGTCAAAGTGCAAACAAGAGTTTATGGGTATTCAATTCTATAAAGGCAAATCTTTAGCAAGCTTCATGGATTGTTTTTATGAGGAATCGCAAATCCTGGTTGGAGCGAAGGTTCTGGATAATTTTGATGCCAGAATTGCATTACAAGCAGCTCTTCAGCCCTACCACAATTTGCGCCAAATGATGTCTTCCATGTTTGGGATGAAACTTTTATGGAATTACAGAGTTAAATGTAACTTTGAGGATAATACGTTGACCATATTGGGTCAGACGTTACCATTGGTCTATCAGAAGGATGGGGAAGCTCCACTGAGTAGGAGAAATAACTTCATCAACTTGATATACAATGTTGGCATTGTCCTGATTTGATACCAACTAGTTGGCCAAAAGTGACAAAAAATGCTGACGGAAATCCTAGAAAATTGGGTAATTCTACTGAGGATCAAGAATGCAAAAATCCATACCGCCAGGATCACAAAATGATAGTCAACATGGGGTTGACATTAGAGATACCGGAGCTGCTGTATGGGGAGGTTGGAAGCCCCTGGAAGAAGTCCAGAGTGGATCCTTGGGTGGCTCCTGGAATAATAATGCTGGGGCCATGGATAAATTTGAGTTCTCCCTGATGAATTTAAGTGAAAACCAATGAAGATTGATAAGAATCAGATTGTCACATTTGTTCATCTAATCCTGATGGCTGAACTGAGGAAATTCCATGATTTTGGGACCCTCAATGAGATGGGATTACTGGCTGGGGTAACTAAGAGTATCAACTTATTAGTCAATTTAGAGCAACTCACTGATCTTATAAAAGGACAGCAAGTGTAGTGCTCAAATTGTTCAAAAATATATTGGGAAGTATTTTCCCAGGACAACCATGATTTGGAATGCGTGAGAGATGATGATTCACAAGGTCGATACCAGGGAAATTTGCCAATCAGTATGAGCCTAATTTGACAGTCAAAGGCAGCTGAAGCGGTAGTGGAAGAAGAAATCAGCAAACTAGTGAAGAATGGGCTTCTAGTTCCATCATTGAGTCCCTGGGCAAGTCTGATTCTTATTGTGAAGAAAAAGGATGGATATAATCAGGTGGTGATCAATTACTGGAAGCTTAATAAAATTACAAAGAAGGATTTGTATCCCCTACCAAGAATTAACGATGCACTAGATTGATTGGGAGAAGCAAAGCATTTCTACGTGATGGATCTGATATCAGGATATTGGTAAATCAATTGACAAGAGAAGAACAAGAAAAATGCATGATTATTACTGCGCAGGGGCTATATCAATTGATGAGGATGCCCAGGGTCTATGCAATGCGCTTGCACCGTTCCCCAGAGGGCCATGGACGCTATACTAAAAGACTTGAAGTTTCATGCATCCTGGTATACATGTACGATATCATTGTGTTTAGTAAGACGTTTACTGACCATTTACACCACTTGGAGGAAGAGTTCAAGAGACTGTTCGCAGCCAATCTGAAGATTAAGCCAAGGAAGTTTTACTTCTTCAAGAAAGAGTTGGAATATCTGGGACATGATCAGCTCTAGTATGCAGCCACAAGACCAGAAGACAAAGCCATAGAACAAATGGCTGTGCTGAAGAGTGTCTTAGATATTCAAGTGTTCCTTGGAATGGTCATATACTATAAGAAGATTTATTGGTTTTTGCGAGAATCACCAAGCCCTTATTTTATCTGTTGAAGGCCCAAAGAAAGGATTCATGTGGATGAAAAAGCACAGAAATCATTCGAAAAGTTATTCCAATATCTAATAGATTCTCCAATTTTGAAATATCCAAATTTTGATTGAGAGTTTAGTATACAAACTGATGCTTTGTTGATGGCGATTGGCGCCATATTAAGTCAAGTAGATGAACTAGGGGACAAACATCCGGTGGAATGTGAGTCAGACACCTCAAAGCTGAGAGGAACTACAATGTAACTGATCTTGAATGCCTTGCGGTCATTTACGCCTGTAAACAGTTTTGGGTGTACATCCATTAAATGCACTTCAAAATGATGACAAACCACTCCTTGTTGCGTTATCTTCACAATTTTTGAAACCAGAAGGATGACTAGCCTGATGGGCATTGAAGTTACAGGCTTACAATTATGAGATTGAATACCAAACGGGGGCTTTTCACAGAATTTGGATGGTTTATTGTGGTTACCAATAGTCCAGATGGTATACCAGCAAGTGGATGAGTTATTCCAGAGAATGGTCGATGGAGAAATTGGGAAAGAGTCCCAAGAAACCCAAGGTGCGCTTTGAAAAGTGATGGAAAACACTGAGACCATGGATGGACAAGTTTCAAGATGATTAATGAGATGTTGTTGGGATTTTTACCCATATTCCCAGCTAGCTAGATTACCAGGAATCGCTAGGGGATAATTTCCTAATGCTAGGAAATGGATATTGGTTGACCCTGATTTTGGGGGTAACTATGTTTGGGTGATTTTAGATTATTCACCTGGTCAGATTCATTGGGGATCAATCCAGATGAATACTTAAGATATTGTCGGGTGGAGTTGCTGACAAAATAGGGGCATCTGATAGTGATTAACTATCAGGTGTACTGATTGGGATTGGTCAGGTTCCATCACCTATTAATTGGGATGAATTGCAAGTTGTGAGGTGAGTGATGCTACCTGCAACTAGCAAATTAATCTGTTGGTGCATGACCTGCCTTAATTTGTAACAAGTCCCATTACCTAAGCAGGTCGCTAGCCAAATATGGTTGGTTTGCTTGGATCAAGAGGAAAACGTTAGGGACACGTTTTCTGATTCTTTCCATTTAGGTCTCGAGGATGTCTAATGATGGAATCCTAGTCAGGATGGGGAAGACCATCGCTGCCAAGATGTGGATGGGTGATTCAATGGCAATGGCTGCCGTTTCATTGAAGAGGTGTCAACTGAGAGTTGGGCGCCAAATCCCCCACTATAAATTCCTAGAATTTATTCCTAATAAAAAACCAGAGTTTAAAACAAAGTTATATAGTTATATAGTTTTCATAAGGCATATAATTTAAGTAATAAACTATCATCAGCTTTCAATTGTGCTATTATTCTTAAGAATATTGTTGCTGTGTGAGATAATTGGAAGACTCTTAGTGAAAAGAGTAAAGATCTAAGTGGGGATCTAGAGAAGAAGGAGACACAATCGGGGATTGCTGCCAACTGTGCGTTGGACCAAAGAGACTGTCACCAGGGAATCTCAGCAAAGATTGGTTTGGACAGAACGAAGGAACAAACTCTAGATCACAAGATCTCAAGTATTTAATCTGGAATACTGGCCAAGCGTTGGGCTGAGATAACAGAATTCACATTCAACTATGGATAATAGTCATCATACTATTATCAACCAATAATCTAATATACTATACAACACAGATGAAGTGCACAAGAAACCGAAACTGTGCAGTAAAAAGATTACTAAGGTTGTTTGCCAATAATAACCCAACAAGTAAATTTGTACAAGTTGGTTCTCACTACAGGGGTTGTTGAGTCAAAGAATTTATAAGAATGTTGTACAAAGACGAGTTATGCAAACTGTTTGGAGTTAGCCACTGTGAATTAGAATGCCCTAAACTCAGCAGATCATTGGGAATTTGCAGAAAGCTTGGAAGAACGAGTTACCAAGGAGGAGGAAGGGATAGATAATGTTGCAAGTTTTGGGCACGATTTACTTGGGAAAGTAATTTGTTGAAGGAGAAATAAGGGGGACCCTGTTTAAGAGGTCTTATACCTGAAAATGGAGTGAGAAGCAGATTGTGTTCATTTGAGAAAATTCAGTGCAGATATAGAGTGAATGATCAAACAGGTCAAGGAACTTAAAACTCACTAATGCAGTTGTGAGCCAGATATGGCAAGCGATGCCAAAGAAAGAAGTCCTCATACCTTACTTGGGAAGTCAAATACCCCAAGGAACATGCTGCCCGCTTTTATTGCCATTTTGGAGATGATGCCCAAAGTCACTCCTCAATTGAGCCTAGTGACCAAACCTAGAGAACCAGCCAGAGATAACTCAGAGGAATTTGGGGCAACGCCAAAATTGCCAACGTTCCATTGAAATAACATCTCAGCGTTTTTCCAACTTTTTGATATGCCCATGTATGGCTATGGGGATCGTCAAAAGGCGTTGACGGTCATGAATTGCCTATACACTGACTGTCAGAACTTAGTGTTACCTCACCTGGAGGGAGACAGCTGGTCATATCCGGAGGCAAAGGCGGCCATCATGAAAGAATTTGGGAGTCTGACGAGTATGTTGAAGTGCAAACAGGAGTTTATGGGAATTCAGTTCCATAAAGATGAGTCTCTAGCAAGCTTAGCGGATCAGTTTTGCCAGGAGTTGCAGATCCTGGTTGGAGCAAAAGTGCTGGATGACTACAATGCCAGAATCGCTTTGCAAGTGACCCTTTGGCCCTATTGCAATTTGCATTGCATGA
>JAKSZP010011432.1:0-20443 GCA_022478985.1 Massospora cicadina | reverse complement strand
TAAGGCGAGCTGGTGGTCACTTTGGAAGGGGGCTGTATTGGGTAGAGGAGCAAAATGGCGAGGGGTAGGGGTTTCATCAAAGTCGGGAAGGAAAAATTCTGCCTGACCATAATTGCCATGGCAGAGAGGTTGACCTGTATGCTTACTAATGAGGACATTACCTGATTCGTCAGTTTCAGCCAATAGATCCCATGGATTTTGGTTCACTGGAATAGTGGCGTTTAAATTTGAGTGGGTAGGATTGGGCGAATGGGCAGCTGCTTGGGTGCGAATGTTGGTCCAAGCATTGCTCTGATTGGCTGGCATAGATTTAGGTGGGAGAGTGAGGATGGAGGTTTTGGGGGGGGCTGATTTTCCATGTGGGACCACTGAACGAGATTGGAGGGTGGGAGGGGGCATCAAAGCGCCCATACTGAACCTCCAGAGGGGGGCTCAGAAGCTGCAGCAGCGGATTTGGCCTTAGGGCACACTCTTTTTGCATGGTCGAGGCCAAAGCAGAGGGAACAAATCTGCCTACCATTATCGACCTGAGCCCAAAAGAAATGATCAGGCGATGCAGCCACACTAGCACGGGGTGGGATTTGTTGGGCTATGGTAGGGTGGTGTGGTATGATGGTGGCTGTTGCATGAGGAGCAGCAAGGCGTTCCGCACCAGATGGAATGGCAAAGATGAGGTTGGGCTGAGTGCCATAAGCCATAAGCCCTGCGACCAACTGGTCATACAAAACCTGGGGTGGAAGGTGGGATGGGAGATTTGCAAAGGATACCACTAGCTTGGTGTCTGAAGGGAGGCGAGTATGGGTTGTGGGAATGGGGTTTTTTTATAAATTAGAGGAGTTTGTGCTGCCGCTTCAGCATCCTCCTCAGATTGGAACCCAACGTCAAAGCTGCCCTTAAAAGGGCGGAAGTCTATAAAGCCAGCTGGCGCAAAGGCTGTAGTGGCTAGGTCAATAATTGCCTTATTGGCATATGGGAACAAACGCCCATAGTCCACTCTGAGGCAATAGCGAATATCAGAGCGAGGGAGGGCGAGAGGATGAGAGCGAGAAGGGTGGACGCGCGCCAGGTGGAGCGCTAAGTCCCGTGGGGGGACAAAACGGTTGGAAGCAGTGGGCGGGCTGTTTGAGCCCATCTGAACGCGCTTTCCCGCAGGGTGGAAAACGCTAGGTGGGGGTGCACTGCTGCCCCACACTGGGGTGGCAGGCGGCAGAGCCAAGGACATCAAAGAATAGGTTTGGGCAGATGGCTGTAAATAAATAAACTTAAATTTAAAAATCGCTCAAAAGTGACTTTGAGCGGTTGTGCAAGTGAATTTTACTTAACTGAAACCCCTAAAATTAAGGTTTAAACCTTATCTATGCGGCATTGAATCCTGTTTTACAAAAGTGCTAATATACCTCAGAAACTCTGACTAGTAATAAAAATAGAGCTTGGCTCAGAAAAGCTTGAAGATTTACCCAAGAGTAACTCCCTGTTATCCCATTTAATCCCTTAAAGATAAAGACTACTCTCTTTTTGCCATTATTAATTTGGCCTACCACAATTCATTTTGGGACAAAAATACATCTTTAGGATTAACACTCAAGGTATTATTTAAATAAGAGCTTTTCTTTAAAGAGAAGTAAAAATCTTAATCCTATACCCAGGAACCTTGGGTCTACTAGTTCTTAAAATAAAGGACAAGTGGTGTAATACCCCTCCATCCTGAAAAAGACTATCTAGAAAGATCAGAGATCACAATTGTGATCAATTATGGCATAGAGGAATCCCACAATTTGTGATAGGGGAGCGTGTCCTGTTCCAAAAACAGCATGGATTTGGATAGCGGAACAAGCTAGCTAGCATATGGATAGACCCGTTGAGATAATAGAGAAAATGGATGCTGATTCCTACACAATTAAGGAGCTGGAGAGTGGCAAGTTATAAACCAAGTGCACGCTAAGTTCCCTTCAGTCATATAGCCAATAGAGGAAATGACAAAAAGTAAAAATAAGTGCTAAAAATTGCTTTTCCAATGATAAGGGCTCCGCTAGTGTACCAGGCCAATCAGTATGGAGACTGGATGACCCTTGCTGTTTCACCTTTATAGGCATACCAACCCCCTACAAGTTTACGTCCAACCTACCAACCCAGCAGACCAACGACTTCGCTTTAGCCCCATGGTCCTTATTGGGAGTGCACTGGTGGTCCTCAGCCCCCTTCCTAGGTGGTCCAACCCCTTGTTCATTTACCCTCATGACTGATCGCCAGCCCCTCTTTGGTTTGTCCCAGTGAGTCCATCCCACATCCTTGGCGGCTATGGCACTCCCACGCTGCACCACCATCATGGCTGACGGCCATCAGCACATCGTCTTTAGTGGCCAGTTGGCCAGTTCTCATTGGTTCCTTGTAGGGCTGAGGTATGTGAGCTGGCAGTGTCAGTCACTCCAAGCGCTCACCCCACGCCTACTTTGGGGATCTCCAGTCCCCCCAAACCCACTTTAGTGGCTCTTGCCACTTTTAATCAAAAAAGGAGGGCGAAAGAGAGATCTTTATTTAGAGGGAAGGATGACTGTCTATACTCTAGGATACTGCGCCTATGAAACCCCCTCAGTCATACAAGCTGGAACTTCAACCAATTGTCAGTCATCCATGGTAACAATTCCCTCCCATTCCACTCGCCCCATTTACTGAATATTAGATTGACCCATAATTGGCACAGTTTGCCAGTCAGCTGTATATGAATTACTATTATAAATAACTTTGAGCATCCTCAGCATAAGTAGCTTATACTCCAATTTGGGACAGCAAAATCATAGTCAGACAATTGATAAGAATACATTAGCTTTCCACCAGAAAATACCACAATTGGCCATGATTGGCAGTCAGCTTTGAACTAGGGCTCTGCCAACCCTGAACATTTAATAATTAAGTAATTTAGAATCTTCAGCATAAGTTTCCAGTACTTAGATTTAAGGAAGCGAAATAATTGTCAGATAGTTATAATGAATTCATCGGCTTTCTTCTGGAAAATTTCACAATTGGCCATGATTGGAAGTCAGCGTCAAACTAGTATTCCTCCAAACCTGAACACTTAATAACTAATAGTTTGACATCCTTGGCATTAATCGTCGGTGTTGACCTATGAACTATATTACTATTGGTGATTATTCCCTGAAATTTGAAAGCGTTCAACCCACACAAATGGGAAGCACCAATCAGTAACCTTATCATCAATGATAATATCAGACTAGGCAATTTAATCAGCAATCACGACTGACTAACTGACCCTCCTAGTCCTGATACTATTGGGAGGAATCCATCTGGTCAATTTTCTGACAATAAAAAAAGCCAAAAAAGACAAAAAAAAACAAAAACAAAAACAAAACACAATAAAAATGTACATAAATGATATGATGAATAACGTGCTTTAATAAGATATAGAGCAAGTGAAAGAATATGCTGCTGCTAGGGGTGGAAAGCGAGTCAGTAGGGCGTATGGCTGCTAACCTGAAGGTTGCAGGTTTGATTCCTGCCCTTCACACATTGATTGGGGTGCCAACCGAAGGAAGCTATTGGCAGTTAGTAGGTCTAATAACACGAAAAACTTACCCATGACGTAACCAGAAAAATTTGAGCCCTGGTCCGGAGGTGGAAAAACTTTCATTGATAAAATTGACCCTGTTCAGGTTTCATGTCATTCCTTTCTTTTTTTTTCTTTTGGTAATTCCTGTCCCCTGGTCGGCTTGCCTCAATATAATAAAAAGAATATGCTGCTCGTGGCCACATCATGATTGACTCTGACTCCTCTGAAACATCAGTCAGTCTGGCGCACTAACTGCAAGTATGCATACTTGTTTTCCTATGATGTATTGCAGTCATTTCAGCCTTGATGGACCCTTCAGGTGTCAGCGGGGGAGGAGGAAGCTGTTTCATTGGAGGGGATGAGTTCATTAGCAGAATGGAAGATTATTTGCCAGTGGGAGGGGTATAGGTTGCTGTGGATGAGCCACTGGACTAGATTGGAATAGGCACCCAAGGTAGGAGTCATGGAGGAGGTAAAGTGACCAGGTGATCTAAATAGATAGTTCCTGGAATACCAGGAGCAAGGACCACAACCACATCCACTGATTGGCTTGGGATAGGAGGAAATTGGGACAAATGTTCAAAATAGATGGAGCGGGCACCATACAGGGAGGTGTGTACCATATTGAGGGGAGAAAGATGCTACAAGCTTCAGGTAATCCATGAGGAAGTCGTCCAGGCTAGGATATCGTGGGGAAAGAAAGCAGATGAAGAGAAAGCCACAAGACGGGACCCCTCATTGTCACCCAATGGAGTCCCATCACTGAACCCAAATTGCCCGCGAGGAAAAGAGAACCATGTTCAATGAGCGCCATCAATAGAAGGTATTAACTTGATTCATTGGCATCCAGGTACTGAAATGCGGCAGAAACTCCATAATTCAAGCAATTGAGCCAGTTTTTCTGGAAGTTCACCCCAAATGAGTGGAAGTGGTTCAGAGCATAATAAACTCCCCTGACTACCTAAACAGTACCCATCAAATTTATCATAACATCCACAGATGAATACTCCCTATGGATGATGACCAGCTTATGTGACAGCAGTAGGTGGCTGAAGCTGTCTTCCAAAAGCCGCGCTGTCTTAGCAAATAAAGGCCCCCTACACTGCTCCCTAACCAAGTGAAATTTCACCATGAGAATGCCAAAAGGTGTGCGCCAAGATGTCAGATACCCAACAAACACCTGAGAGGAGCTCCTCATGAGATAAGGCAGTCACACCGACCACCCCTGAATCATCGTCACTATGGCTGTTGGGGGAACTCAAGTAGTGGAACTGGGTCAGGGTCGTCCATGCCTCTGTTGTTCCACACTCCAAGGAAATATGCAGCGGGTCAGGTGTGAGGTTGCATCTGTGAGCGTAAAGGCATCAATAAATTTGCTGTTTGAAGCTACACTTAAGACTCATCATCTAGTCAAGGGGGAATGTTGACATATATATGACTGGACAATAAGCCTAAATTATTGATTAGCATATCATTGGTTTTCCACCAAAACTAAGATGAAAAGTATTTCGAATAATTATAATGAGATTTAATATGGATTGAAAATAAGTGATCCAAACTCAGCTGAATATGGGTACTCCACCTGGACTCCAATGATGAAAACGATTATTAAGGAATTTAGAGAAGCCGAGTTAACTGAGTCAGATGGTCTGTGAAGTGGTTGCATGGATGGGTGTAAAACAGAAAATGAAGAATGAGAAATGAGTTCTTTTTATAGTAACCCATACTGTGACTCTGCGGTATAATTTTCTAAGGTTAATTGGTAGTGTGACTCTTTCATGATAATAAAAACAATGTTATTGGAGCTTCAAGACTCCTTTCTATAAATTATTATACTAATTTGAGGAATGGTGTTAGCTATATCACCATTCCATGCATAAGTGGGTATTCACTCCTGTGCAAAACCTTCTGCCAGATTGCATCCCATTCTCTGAGAATCCAAAACCCACCCTTCCTGCCCATACCTGGTGTACTTGGAACTTTTTTTAGATCCTGTTGGTGTGATTCTGAGAGTTACCACAGAAGTTTATTCTGACTTACAACTGGTGCTTGCTTCCACTGCTTCAAAATCTTCCTTTAATAAAAATTTGTACTGTTTCCTTCCCCCATCGTTGGGTGGATTTGCTGTATTAAATGTCCCCTGGTGCTGCTGACTGGGCTTTCTTGGTGTTCCACACATAGTCACATTTATGGGAATTGTTGGAAGGTTTGGAACATTTCCTGGAGGAGCATCAGCTGGATGGGTCGTCCTTATGAACTCTCTACAAGTTCTTTTCTCTGCATCAGTCTGGACGCCCTTTGGAGGCTTTTTTAACAGTATTTGTGACTGGGACCAAGACCTGCCTGGATCTAACATAGTTAGAATGTTGTTTCATTGTTCATCATTATATAATCCCATATGACGTCCCATTATGGTAGGCTTACCTTGACAATTTTGACCATCTGATTGAAGCTCCTTGTGGAGATTTGCCCACCCCAACAGAAAGGGAGTAAGTAATTGGGCCATCATTTTTTTACCTAGAGAGGCCCTATAAATACTGTCACTGATTATTACGCGCGCCTTTGAAATATGAGGAGTCTTATCCTTTCATTCCTTTGGTTTTAAAGAAACTCAAAGGTGGGCAAAGGCTAGCACCATGACTTTATTAAGTGTTTCAGTTAATTTGGCCGCGATTATGTCACCCACAGATGTCCCTATATATAAGGCGCCCAAAACTATAGATACTTCTTTTAATGGGGAAGGGCTTTTCACTGCTCCTCCCCTAATTTTGGGGGAAATATGAGGGTTTTTTCGAGCCTGGACTTAAATTTAAATTAAAAAATTCATCTGATATTGTTTTCCCTCCAAAACTTGTTCCTGAGGAACCCACCAACCATCAACAGGGGGCCTAGCTGTAATTTTTTTGGAATATATTGATCAGTTGGCTATCATATCAGGCATGGTGTCGTTGATGTCCATAAACGCGTTTTCTAATATAGAAATAACTAAAAAATGAGTTAAATGGTAGCTCTTATGGGTCTAATATTGCAAAGATCAAAGTGTATCACATCACTCCTGAGAACCCGCGCTTGTCCCCAAGATGAATAAGAAAACTGAGGAAGTTGAACAAGCGTTAATGCTTCAAGAAAATAAACATGCTGCTGAGGACACTGAGGGTATGTATCCTTTGTGTTAAGGATTGTAAATTACTCCTTAATATTATTGATGATAAACCTGTCCTGAGGGTGTGATTAAGTCTAGGGAGGAACCCTCTGGTGAGCTGTTGGAGTTATCTGTTAACAATAAAGATAATTCTGGTTATTTCTGAATTCTGCTACTCTTTCCTCCCCTTCAGAGAAATTCAGCACAACTATTTTGATGGATACTGAAGCCTTTTATAATTTTACTGATTTGGACCTAATTGACTACCTAGAGTTGTGCTCCTTACCTGGTCTTATGGTTAGGGTGGGTGCCTCCGAGGGTATTCTCATACTGAAGGTTCAGGAATTGCTTGATTATCAGGTGTCAACTGCCATTTGTCTGACAGCTTCTTTTTTTAGTACTAGATGGTCCCACGTCTGACAGCTTCTTGGGATTTAAAAATCTTCTGTACCTAATTATTTTGGGAGTGGAGTTGTGGCAAAAGTTTGACATAAGAACCAGGTTTCTTAATATAACACCTCAACGTTATTTCTTAAGGGTGGAAAAGGATATTAATCCCTATGTCAGAAGTAAATACTCAAAGCAATCTGCCCCAATGGCCAAATGTACACAAACTCACCCTGGACCTCTTCTGAAGCCCACAATAGAAGTACCTTACCATATTGCTTGGACGGATTGGAGTCTTTTTTTTGATGCGTCTTCTTCTAATGTCCTGCAGGTCACTCTGAGTTTGATTGTGACTTCAGACTCACAGTGGACCTGGTGCGCATTTCATCTCCCATCTACCATTTGACTTTGTGGGAAGAGGCAGCTTTGGATGTGTGGGTCACGGAGAAGCTAGCTGGGGATTTATATTCTATAAGACCTCTCCATTATGCTCACCACTTCTCTTAATTGAGAAAGCAGATGGAATTCTAAGCGTCTGAGTGAATTATGGTAACCTGAATAATGTTACCATACCTGGTCTACATCCAATTACAGTGGAAGCACAAATTTCGCACTATTTGGGGAAGGCCACGGTCTTCTTTATATTGGATTGCTTGAATGCGTTCAACCAGATTCACATCAAAAAGGGCAGGAATGGCTCACTGCATTTTGTACCAGAAAGGATTTTCCAATTCCGGGTCATGCCTTTTGAGCTCAAAAATGCACCAAAAATTTCCAGCTTCATATTGATAAACCTTAAGGGGAGTTGCTAAACATATGCGCAGTAGACTACATGGATGACATTTTGGTTTTCCCCTGGTAAAGAATCTCATGCAACATCAGAGGCAGCTTATTTGAACATTTGAGGGTGGAAAATCTGACACTGAAAATAAGCAAGTGAGAGATTTTCAAGTCCCAGGTCACCTTCCAGGGCAACATCATTTATAACAAAGACCTCATGATCAATCCAGGTAAGAAGAAAGCAATTATAATTAATCCACACCTACCTCATTAAGAGCTAAGGATCTTTTTGGGGGCTCACAACTTACTTAAAAGGTTTAAGCCAAGTCTCTCTGAGATAGTGGCGCCTTTATATAAGACTAGTGGTGCCAAAGTTCTTTGATGGTCCTCTTCACTGGAGGATGCCTTCCAAGCAGTGAAAACCACCCTGCTTCCATGTAATTTCTCTGCCATGTGGACCATGAGAGGGAGTTTATTGTGGCTACAGATACTTCCAACTTTGCATTAACTGTTGCTCTTTTACAAGAGGGCGGAGATGGAGTTGAGCGTTCCATGGGTTTTTTATTTGGAAAATATCCTTACATGAGTTGAAATATGAAGTCTATAATGATATCTATTGGCGGTAGTGGAAGCTCTGACATATTGGCGTCATCATCTACATGGTACTTCCAAACCAATCCACCTTCATATGGATCATTATGCCTAATTTTACTGATAAGCTCCTCATTTGCTGACCCCACAGCAAACCCAGTCACATGTGACCCTTTCCAAAAATGTGTTCTCCTATGAGTTTACAAAGGGAAAGGAGAATGGTCTGGCTGATGATATGAGTTGAAACCTGCATTAGCTCCCTGATCCCAAGGAATAGACTTGTACAACTCCCATGTCAAGATTCTGATATGACTGGACAATAAGCTCTAAAATAGCTATGGCGGATTGGCTAAAGTCCGTTGACCATGATTTAATAATGTATGAATATTTGAGCGCCTTGTAATAAGGCGATTTTAAGTCAGAAAGGATAGTTATTGGATCGCCTTCAATTAAGGAAATAAGGCAATGTTGATTCATGACAAATATTTAGTAAATCGCATAAACTAAGGCGATAAAGAAATTAAAAATAATAGACCCTTCTGGGACCTCACAGTTACAAAGATGAACCAATGTGGATATGGCGGTAAAAAATTGTATAAGCAAAAGGTTTGGTATTGACCAAAGTCACTGATATTTAAGCGAGATGAGAAGATTGAAGGAGGAAGATTGTTACTAAAAAAAGAGAGCGGAGCAGGAAGGATCTGCTAAATAATATTAAATTAAATAAAGAGGTGTGGTTGGGGCTAATTGCTTCAATTTTTATTAAAAATATTTGACTTGTTCTAAGGGCCGGTAATACTCATACTGTCCGTCCATAGCTCAGTGGATCCAACCCTGTGCAACTCCTACGGCGTATCTCAAATAAATCTGATTTGATACACCCATTTGGTGACTCCTCCTGGTAAAGTGGTATCTGTGCAACCCTCCACTATAACATATATGACAGTCCTTGCTTCAATGGAGAATTTTTTGGAATATATTATGTTCATAAAGGTTGTCCTTTCCCAGTAACTATCATCAGAATATACTATGATACTGGAAAAATGCAAGATGAATCAGGAGGATATAACCAAAGGGTATCATGTAAGGATTTAGATAATATGGTTCTAGGGGCGTCTATGGGTTAATGCAGGAACTCTACATCTGAAAATAATTATGGAAAACCATGATGACTTAACTATAGGGCACCCTGGAAAGGCGAAGTCTTAAGAGCTGATCAAATGGACATATAAACGGAAGGGCCTGTCTGCTCAGGTGACAATTTATTTAAAATAGTGCTTGGTTTGTGATAGGATGAATAAAAATTATCAGCTTCTCATGGGGTTGATAATAACCATCCAAAAAGTGGAATTACCCTAGACTTCCCTTTCAGTAAATTTTATTATAAAGATGCTCTTGTCAGAGTGATATGATGCTATCATGGTAGTGGTGGACCAGTTTACTAAAATCTCCCATTGCATTCCATGTAACACCACAGTAACAGAGGTTCAGATAATTAAATTGTTCTACACGTGTTTTCCCTTCATGGGGTGCCCCAGAAGATTATTAGTAACCGTGGACCCCAGTTCACACCCTTAACTTGGGAAAGTTGTGTAAAACTATTTAGATTAATCCATGCCAATCTACTACCCTACCACACCCCAATCAGATGGGCAGACAGGACGAGTGATCCAGTGCCTTAAACAGATCTTGTGGTGTTACAATGCAGCAGACCATTCTTATTGGGATTCTCATCTTCCCATAGCACAATTTAGTAATAACAACGTCCATCATGCTTCATATAGGTGTCTCCATTTTTTCGCCAACTATGGGTTTAACACCTCCTTTACCATGGAGCCTAGTTGTGGGTTCAAAGTAGCGGTGGTGGATTTCGCCAAGTCCATCAAGAAAGTATACAAAGGGGCCATCACTAATTTGGATGCAGCTATGAAGGTTTATAAGGGGCATGCTGATGGCAAGAGATGGATAGGTCCAGCATACTAGGAGGGGGATCTCATGATGCTTGATTCTAGAAATATACCAAGAAAATAAGCCATGCAAAAAACTGGGGCCAAAGAGGATGGGCCTTACCGCGTTGTCAGGAAGTTGGGTCTTGCCTCGTACCAGCTGGATCTTCCCACACAATTTGAATCTTTGCCGCGAAATATGAAAGCAAACTGACCTTGTTTGAGGGTCTCCAACCAGAGACCTCAGAGGCATACCTCGTAAATGTGATACCAGAGTTGGAAGTAGATGATATTGTAGCCTCTCGCCGCATAAGATGAAGGCTTGAGATCTTGGCGTCAAGAAAAAAGTTTGATGCCGTGGAAACAGTTGGTAACCATAACACAAATGCGTCCATTACCAAGACCTGATTGATGCGTTCCACGAGCATTTCCAAAAGGCAGAAGAACCCAAGTTTAGACCAGATATTGCCTCCATGAATCTTACCCTTGTCCATAAGAACCTTTCCCTGGCTGAGGCCCCTGAAGGAGGAAATGGAGCCAAAAAAGACCAGAGTGTAGTGTCAAAGTTAAATGACATCATTGAGGGTACAAATTGCAAAATTAATCTGAACGTGATAAAACCAAGAGGACAAAGTTAGCAAGCCTGTATGATCTGAAGCACACTCTGGAACGACGCTGAGTAAAGGCAAGAAATTCCCAAGTTGGTTCTAGAGGTGCATGTGTTGGTCAGATGATAAATATCCACGGCGTTAGTATTCATCTATATGAGAATCATGGCAGAACTTTACATCTTAATGTAGAACGTGGCTTCAAGTCCTGTTTGGTTTATAGTATTGCTAAATTAGAAAACGTACAACTTCAGTCAATCACTTGAGCGTGGGCTTACTTGAACTACAGTACAATGGTGGATGGAAAAGTTGCATTTATTGGTTTTTGGGTGCAGTGTCTCATTTGATTAATGAGGATTCCCCTCTGATTATCTTAAAATTTTTTGAGACCAACCTTCTTGTTGGTTGACTTGGTTAAAAGAGATTCATTTATTTTTATTTTTATCATGCATATAAGTTTTGTACAATTTCTTATGACCTCTAGGAGGTCTCAGATAACGTGGTTGGTTCTACCCTCACCCTGGAGCCTGTGGGCACTGCACTTCTCAATGGCGCCTTGTTTTTTCTATTGTTAGTGGGTTGTACCTGTGTTGTGTGGTGGGGCCGTCCCCACCACCTCCTTAGAAATGGGAGCGTTATAGATACTCTCCTGACAAGGATTGGAAGACCTACATAAAATAAAAAACCAACTAGGTGAGACAACGGAGAGCTGCTTATCCAACTATGGTGGAAGGGGAGTGGGGATTGATGAAACTGCTTTTTAGCACAGGCATAGGAACACTTGACCTGGATGAAGGCAGAAAGCAAAGGCATTAGGGCATCCGCAGAGTGAGTTATAAGGAATATGAAAGGAGAAAATAATCTCCAACTGAGCTGTGAAGATGGCCTCAAAATAGTCAGCGAGGTGATATTCAGCTTGAGTACTGATGTCAAGGAAATAAGGAAAATACATTGCATAGTGAGGGTGGACTGGCATATCTGGGAAGAAAAATGCTTTACTAGATAATTTTGAGAGCAACAGAAGCTTCTTAGGAAGCTTATTGATTTTAATTTTTGTATTGTGTGGGAAATTGGGAGAAAAAGCAACAGGGGGTAAATCATGCTGCAGCATGATAGCCCAATTTCAAAGCTGCAGTGAGGATTTGCTGATTAGCAGGTGTAGCATCTTCAGTCAAGGAAACTTTATGATTGCTTATCAAATGGTTTAAATTTAGATTTATAAGTATAACGCTTTAATTTGGTTTTTGTATTATGGTCGTTATTCAGATTTTCTGATTAAAGTTAAACTCTTCAGCTGAAGCTGGAATAACATATCCTGACTCAGTAACCCCATCTAACTATCTAACTCATGGATTTTAGCAGAACTAATAGGTTGTTATTCTAAAGTTGATCTTAGGTGAGCAGTTGAGACAAAGCTCAGGTGTGAATGGGGGTCCAAGCACCCTCATGATTGGTCAGATTTAGATCATGACCTAGGTGATGATGGTGAAATTGTTGGAGGCACATTTCTAGTGGAACATGATGGTTGAGTGGTTGGGAAGGTGGGGGCAACAATGATCTCCACTCAAACGATGGTGGCTAGGTAGTTAGGTAAGGGATGGCGATAAGATTAGTGGTATATTGACAAGACTTTTTAGAGTGGTTTAACTAAAAGCAGAGGTGGCAATTTGTTAAACATTATCGACATGAGCCCAGAAGAAGTGGTCCCGCTGCAGAAATAAAAACATGTGTGGGGATTTGTTGGGCAGGAGTGGGGTGATGGGGGAAATGTTGGCAGTGGCACGGGGTGCTGCAAGGCACTCTGTACCACTTGGGATGGCGAACTGAAGACTGGGGTTGGTGCCATAGGACAAAAGTACTGACATCAACTGCTCATACAAAATCTGGGGCAGGAGATGTAAAGGGAGATTTGCAGTTGACACCACTAGTGTTATATCAATGAGAGATAAGTATGAGTTGTGGTATGATGATATTTTTATATATTAATGGAGTTGACGCTGCTGCAGCATCTTCCTCCTCAGAAATGAAACTGATATCAAAATAGCCCATAAAAAGGCGGAAGGTGATAGAGTCATCTGGTGCAAAGTTAGCAGTGGTGAGATTGATTATTGCTTGTCTGAGTACAGGAATAAACGCCTGTAAAGATGTGGAGGCAAAGTGAATAAATAATCAGGGAGGGTAAGATAGTGGGGGCAAATCAGGAGGTTGCATATGAGATGGATAGCTAAGTCCTTTGGGGAATATAGCGGCTTTCAAGTTTGGCAGACTAGATGTACTATTATGAATGCGTTTCTGGCAGGGCGGAAAATTCTGGAAGGAGTTTTGCCACTACCCCATATTAGAGCAGCTGGCGATGAGGCTGTGGACATCAATGGAAATATGGCACAGCAATTCAAAGTTGGATAAATTGTGGTTTCACAATATGATGCTTTAAAGTGGTATTGAGTAAAAAAGATTTTTAAGTTTATATGTTGATGTAGTGCGTTCTTATTTAATTAATTATTAATTAAAACATTTTTTGTTCAATTTTGACCCTTTCTCTATGACAATAGTGTCAGACATTTACCTATCCAATATTGTGGTGCATTGTTCTGGATTTGAACAAGGCTAAAATCGGTAAAAAACCCTGGTCAATTCTCGTTGTAACCCATCAAACTGAGGAGTTACATTTTCCTCCACTTCTTGGCTAGATAGTTTGATTATTATTAGTAGGGAAGAGCCAAGCCCATAAGGGTTATGAGAAGTCATGCAGAGGTCCATCCCCAGCTCCTCCAGAGCTCCGTTCACACACCTAAGCCGAGACCATCCCTTTTATAGGCTTGGAGGGGGTCCCACAAGAAGCAAATATTTTCACCCATGGTGATTGGTTCAGATATTAAATCGTTGCCTAATGGATTTGTTATACATACTATTGACCCTCCATCAGCTATTCTAAACTTAAGGCGAATTCTGAGAGATTCAATAGGTCAAAAATCAATACTCCTAACTTGATTACTTGTAGCATATATCAAATTTCTTGCCCATTTTGCTTTGACCCTCAGATTACTTAAATACTAAGCAGTAACATAATAATAGGGTTCTTTCTTCAACTTATTGCCCTCAATAATAAAATTACTAAAAACATCTTATTCTCATGAATTTAAAGTTTCCTAGTTTATTAGAAGTGGTGTCCAAGATTTCCCTACTTTATTAACAGCAGTTAAGAGGTTCACTACACCTGCCTCTTTTGAAATTGTAAAATTTGTGCAAATAGCACCTATGGGCCTTAGTTCATACCAGGATTTTGACAAGTAATGCTCACTACAGGGGCCAGTGTACATCACCAATAAACTGAAAAATGGAGGTTGGTGGGGAAAGTAAACCTCATGACCTCCCTGCTGAAATTAACCACTGGCTAGCTTCTCTGGAATTTCAGCTAGCCAGTGCTTTGTCTCGCCTCAAAAGGCTCGAGCAGCAATCTTTGCAAGGCTCTTATGAGGCCTTTCCCAATATTAATAAACCTCCGTTTTAGGGACAAGTTTACCCCAGGTGAGGAAAATATTGCATCTTTCCTCTTTATGTATGAAGTTGCCTTAGAAGGAGAAACTGACCAGCTTAAAATCAAGTGCATCCTTCCCTGATTGAGACGTGTGGCTCAGGAAATAATGGTTTCACACATGGCCACCCTCAGCACCTAGGCGGAGATTAAGCAAGAATCATTGAGGGAGTTGGCTCCTCGTAGATTCTAAGGGGCAAAAACAGGATTTTATGTGCCTTAGCCTAAAAAAGGGAGAATCAATCGCCTCTTTTGTTGAGCAATTTTCCAGTAAAGCTCAACCGCTATTGCTTACAAAAATGCTGCCATTAGACGATGCTATTGCTGCTATCTTGGCTTGCTTAAGCGTCCCATCCCTCCTTGGCGATGCATATCTCTTCAGTCAAACTCTCCTTCCAAAATGTATGGGATAACAAGGAGGCTCTGCTAGCGGAGGCTGAGTTTTATGAATATGATGATATGCCAGGAGCTATGAAGCAAGAGTCTACTATAACCACAACAGCCTCTTCTATAGCTATATCTATTTTTAAAAATGCTCCCACGGAGTTGCAACAACAAAATGCTCCTTCCCTATGCGAAGATAGGCAGATGATACTAGCAGTGACGGGGCATCACACCCCTCCATATCCCGCTCCCAAAATTCAACTGGTAAAGTTAGCTATCAATTTTCTCTGCTCTCCTCCTTCATCATAACGGCCTTCAAAAGTGACTCAACTATCGCGTCCCACCTTATATTATCTCTATCCCTCTCAGCATCTCCTCTGGTCATCTTTATCTTAAAACCTGTAGCCATAGGGCAGCCCAAATCCCCTACGTCAACGGCTAAATGTAGAGCCATAACCATTACAGCATCTCCTAAAAAGTTACCTGGGTAGTTGAGCGCCCACAGGACCTCTCCTGCAACAAAGGAAGCCCTGAACTTACCTCACAACCAATGGACTTCCTGATATGAATTGATAACCCCTCTGATGAAGTATCCGAAGGGGGTAGTGAAGATGTCGGATATTGTGTCTTAAGAGCTCCAGTTGAAGTAAGGGTACGAAAGGTTGAACCTGGAAAGAGTAGACACGGCTAGGGTACCACACCAAACTTACTTCTACTAAGTACTGAAGGTGTTTTGAGGTTATTGACACTGCTATTGACGCTGAACAGCTCATTGCACACGGGTTTGAGCCATCAGTGCGTTCATACCCTGTAGTTTATCCAAGAAAAATACCCTGAATTGGCCAAAAGGCTTGCTTCTACTCTCCATTTAAAGGAGATCCTATCTCTTTCCCCCAACTTGGGTGGAACCTTAACCAAGGTGGAGGCCGTTGTCAATGGAGTGCCGGTCACAGCTATCCTCACACTGATCCACAGTGAATGTGATATCACCAAAACTCATAAAAAAATTAAGCTGGCCCTTAGCCTCAACTACATCCAAGAGTTTATACTTCTGGTCCTGACAACACCCGCGCTATTAAAGCCTACTCTTCTATGCCCATTCGTTTTGGGAAACTCATCTTGTCAGCCCCAGCGTGGCCTTGGCTAATAATAACTATGATCTACTCACTAGTAACCAGTTCATTCTCAAATGTGAAAGGATTTTAACTAGAAACAGGGCTATCTCTCCCTGATGAACTACAAGGTTCCTCTGATTCTGACCAACAATGAGCTTAATAAAATAAGTATGCTTGCACAGTTGAGTATCACTCCTCCGCTATATCCCTGCACTATACAACGGCAGGACGAAATACAAAAAGGTTGCCCCTCTCAGTGGACGCCCTAGAGGGTATCCCTTTCTATGCATCCGAAGAGGTAGTCATCAAAGCGGGTAAACAATGGATAGTTGACAATAAGATTACCTTACAAATTCCCCACAACTTCTTATTGCACCTTATCAGCATTGATGGAGTTAGACCTATAGAGCCCTGAGTATTGCCAGGAGTGCTAGACACAGCTTATCAACGACCTATTATTCTCTTTTTGAGGAATCTTAAAAAGAAAGAAATGGTCATAAAAAAGCATCATGAGATCAGAAGAAGCCTGCTGGTCCCTATTGAGGAAATAAAACAAGGTCACTGTATTAAGTCTATGGCGGATATGAGCTTACACGCTGATCAATCCTTATGTACTCTGCCTGCTGTTCATATCTATGATGAACTAACCCCACCGGAGCTTGACAAAGTCCACACTCTGCTTGTACCTATACTGACTTTTTTTTCAAATCTGATACGGACTATGGGTACATGAAGGGTTGTACTCATACTATTGATGTTGGGGAGGATACTATTCTATCCAATCCCTAATGCAAATCCAAAGTTGAGGAATTAAAGATGTGGACGGAGCTCAAACAGCTGCTGGACGCTGGGTTGCTGGTGCCCTCACAAAGCCCATGGTCTTCCCCTCTCTACTGATAAAGAAGAAAAATGGAGGTCGTCAGGCAGCGATGGACTACCAAAGTTTTAAACTTAACCAAGGAGGATAGCTACCATATACCCCGCATTGATGACGCTTTGGCCCAACTCTCTGGGTCTAAATTCTTTTCCGCCATGGACTTAGATAGCGTGTATTGGCAGATGGACCTTTCTCCACAGGATCAGGAGAGGTGTGCCCTTATATGCAGCAAGGGTTTGTTACAACCCACTCGGCTTCCTCAGGGGTTGTGTAATGCGCCTGCAACTTTCCAGTGGGCGATGGATCACATTCTTCAGGACCCTAATCTGAGCTGTGTGATTGTCTTTCTTGATGACATCAAAATTTCTCCAAGACCTTCAATGAGCACCCCACGCATCTAAAGGAAGTGTTCCAACACTTGTGGGAATCTAACATCAAGTTGAAGCCCTCCAAATGCATGTTCTTTCAGAAAAAGCTAGATTTCCTTGGGCATGCTATCTCTCAAGGTGTGATTTAACCATCCAAGACAAGTTTGAGGTGATATCTAAATGCCAGTGTCCAAAACTCTTCACGACATCCAAGTATTTTTGGTCATGATGTGGTATTAGCATCAATTTATTTCTAAATTTGCCCAGCTCAGCGAGCCCTCGTCCGCCTCTTGTCTTAAACACTCCTTTTCATTGTATGCGGAATTAAAAGCCGCGTTTAAAAACCTGAAAGAATTGCTGCAACAAAGGCAATCCTTCATCACCCTGACTATGGCAAGCCCTTCATGTTGTTCATGGATGCCTCAAACTAGCCGATTGAAGCTATCTTGGCTCAATTGGATGAAAATGGTGTTGATCATCCCGTGTCTTATTTCAGCAAGATGCTCTTAACAGCTGAGCGCAACTACAGCGTCACTGAAAAGGAGCGTCTTGCCATCTTACTCGCTGTCAAATACTACCACCCCTTTTAAAAATGGGACTTCACTTAAAGTGGTTACCAACCATGCCTATTTAAATTAACTAAGAATATGAAAGATTTCATTGGAAAGTTGTCTTTCTGGGCTCTTAAGCTCCAGCACTACTATATGACCATTTAACATTGAGCTGGGACGCGCCATATGAACGTTGATTTGTTGATGCGGCTGCCTTTCCTTCACCTTGACAATAGCTAAGCAGAGAGGTTGCATGACCTCCTAATGACTCCCAACACATGGGCTGATGAAGATGAACCAGTACAGAAGATGCTATCATGGCACTCCAACAACACAAAGGTGGAGAGTTGGAATTTATATAATAGAGTAGGAGTAAATTAGGTGCCCTATCTTTGGCTTTCAGAGCGAGTACCTATCATCCTGGAGTCTCACACTATCATGGGGCATGGTGGAGTACGCAAAACCTACAAGTGGGTAAAAGAGCAGCCTTACTGGGAGGGCATCATGGGAACCAGAACTGAAGTCTTGGATGCCTGTCTGACCTTTAAAAAACAATCCAGCTAAAAGACCTGATATCAGTATCAACCCAAGACGCCCCAACAACCCTCTCAAACCATAAGTTTGGATGTGGTAGGTTTTTACTCAGAACACAGGTGGCAATCGCTATATCTTGGTCATAATTGATTACTTCACCAAATGGGTTGAAGCCGTTGCTCTCCCCTCTCAGACTGCCAAAGCCACTGCTACCTTATTACATCAATATATCTTTATCCGGCATGTTTGCCCCAGGTACTCCATTTTGACATTGGGAAAAACTTTACCTCTAAAGTGGTAAAGCTTCTCACCACCTCCATAGGAGCACAACAACTCTTCTCGGCCCCTTATAGACCATCTGTAATTACAGGGGAACGTCCCCTGTGTGTTGATCAGGCCCTCTTCCCATTCCTGAGTAAAAAGCTCTGAAGAGGGTGGCTGTACCCCTCGTCACCCAGGGCAAACTCGCCCACATGGTAGATGAGAGCTGGGTAACAGCCCTCCTCTTTGGATCCCTCCCCAGTGCCCACATTCACCTCACCAGAACTTGTATGCCTGATTAGGGAAATTTGCACCAAAATCGCCAAAATGAAGTCAATCAGTCCAAAAACGAGTGGAAACAAGCCTAATGATTGGAATCCACATAGTCAAAAAGGAATGAAGATTGATTCATTGGCCAGAATCACCACCAGTTTCAATTTGGCCAACACCATGATTGTCAAAATCAACCCCCTCCCAAAATCTTCAGGGATGATCCCCTAACGTGCAGGTAGCAGCATTAAACATATCAACAATAGTTCAAAGCTCCCTTCTGGCAAATCAGGCGTTGTGGCTGATGCAACGCTTTTGACTGAACGAATGGCCCAATGACTGGGCATGGGCAAATTGGGCATCTTAAACCCATTCCTAACCAATTGGGACCGTTCCTATATGGGGTGGCCTTAGGGATTCCCGTTGCTCATCAGGCCAGATGCCATTATTCCAAATGCTGAAAACGCAGTCAAATTTTGGTTTGAGCATTCAAGGTCAAAAAGACAGTGACTCAGCCTGCTGCTGATTCCTTCAATGACAGTTCCCAGTGAGTTTATCTGCACCCATTCCCAAAATAACTCGCCAGTTAGGTCGAGCTTGAGGGACCCAATCCCAGCTTGTTTCCTCAATCAATTGACATTATTTAATCAGTTACATTGCACTGAGAATATTGTTTATCAGTTTTTCTTTTTTAATCTAATTTAATTTAATTTATTGCGGGGAAGGCTGACCATGGGACAGACACTTCTGAATATGACTCAAACGAGACAAAACTTAGTACCAGGGGAGGCACCCCAGAGAAGTGATGCTATCTCTTGTTGCCAGCGGGAACGCCACTTATGGGAAGGGGGAGGGAACGTGTGTAGGGGATGTAGCCACTATTGAGCACGTGTGGAGGAAGGGGTCTGATTTGATGAACCAGACTGGGAACCAGGAGGAGACCAGCTGTCAGCGACGCGGTGGGAGATATCTAAACATCCACGCTTGAAAGTGATCCACCAAATGAGACCGGAATCTGTGGACAGCTTCAGGGAGGGTAGGGATGGATCCAGCGATGGCATCCAAGACAATCGTGTGGATAGTCCACATGGCGATTGCAACCACCAGAGCACGGAGGGAGGGTGGGAGGGGGAGGCCATTGATGAAGCAAACATATCTCTTGACAGACTGAAGGGATGTGTTTGATCCTGGCCTAGCAGACGTTGGACTTCGCGCCATATTACTTTAGAGGTGGGGCACTTCTCCAGGCGGTGAAACAGCGTTCCATACTGGCCACACACGACACAGGATGAGTGTAAAGCATTAGAGCGCTCAGCTGTATGATACACCCGCCTCAGGCAGCGCCACACATGGGAGTGGACTTGAGGCTGAAACAGAGGATGGTGTGCGTATTTCCAGATAGTCTTTTGGGTCTCAGTGGAATAAGGGATGTCCATCATGTCCAGGTAGTCCACCCTGGATAGAACTTGGGGTCGAATGGGGATCACGCCATCATGGATGGGTAGCCCCTGTACCTCTTGTGTGAACTG
>JAKSZP010011431.1:0-20542 GCA_022478985.1 Massospora cicadina | reverse complement strand
ACCTGGTGTCTCTAGGGGAAAATTCCCTAAGGGAAAGTGAATCAGAAATTGGTTGGCCCGAGTTTTGGAGGAACTATGTTCAGGGGATTATGGGATATTCACTTGGTCGTATCTGTTGGGGATCAATCTGGATGAATACCTAATATCTCATCAGGCGGAGTGGCCAACGAAATAGGGGCATCTGATAGTGATTAACTATCAGGTGTACCGATTGGGGTTGGTCAGGTTTCATCACCAACTGATCAGGAATGAATAGTGAGTTGTGAGGCGAGTGATGCCACCTGCAACTAGCGAGTTGATTGGTTGGTGAAGTGACCTGCCATAATGGGTAATAAGTCCCATTACCTAAGCAGGTCGCTAGCCAATTATGGTTGGTTTGCTTGGATTGAGAGGAAAACGTTAGGGACACATTTTCTGACTCTTCCCGTTTGAGGTCTTGAGGATGTCCAATGACAGAATCCTAGCTGGGATGGGGAAGACCATCGCTGCTGAGATGAGGAAGGGTGATTCAATGACAACGGCTGCTGTTTCATCAAAGAGGTATCAACCAAGGGTTAGACATCTGAATCCCCTACTATATAATTCCCCTAGGATTTACTATAATAAAAACACACATAAAAAACCATCATTTAGTAAAAGATTATTACCAACAGTAATATTGTCAATTTGGTGTATAGTTAGACTATCAGCTTCCATTGTGACGTTCTATCTAAAGGATATTATTGCAGAAGGCAATAATTGGAAGACTCTCAGAGAGAAGAGTAAAGACCCAATAGTGGATCTATAGACAAAGGGAACCACAATCAGGGATAGCTGCCAACTATGTGTTGGGTCGAAAGAGACTGTCACCAGGGTATCTTGGCAAAGATTGGGTGGACAGGAATATAGGGAATGAATTCCTACGAGTACAACTTATATATTATTTAATCAGAAGTACTAGCTGAAGCGTTGGGCCTAATAATAGTTTAAACTTAACTACAGATAATAGTCTTCATACTATTATTAATTAATACATTCTATACAACGCCACAAAGTGCATGAGGAAATCGAACCTGTGCAGTAAAAAGGTTACTGGGTTGACAGCCAATAATCAACCCTTAAGTAGAATTTTACAGCTGTGATGCATCCCACCAGTTTCATTGACTTCCACCCCTATAAGGGTGTTTTGATCTTGGCTTCACCTGTGAAGCTGATGCCGCCACTGTGGCAACTGTGCCCCTGGTTTTCCAAGGTACCCCTCTCCCCACAATTTGGACCCAGCTCCCAGCGGATACCACTTTGGTGGTTCAGTTTACTGGTTTGCCACCCACCTTCCCCTGATGTGCTCCACCAGGAGCTGATGGAAGGTTAGGCAGCCTATGGCTCCAACCCCATCTTGCAATTTGTGGTCCCAAATGGGGCCACACGCCTCACTGGGCCTCAGGCGTATGCCATGATCTCAGCCCTGAAACAAATAAAATTGCCCAATCAATTCCCCCTTGAACCGTTATTCCCTCTGCCCACAACCATCCGTTATGGTCCCACATCAAGGGCGAATGGACGATCTGTCCATCCTGTTTTGAGTTAATCACTCAAAACACAAGTGCCCATCCCTAGCTGCTTCTAATAGCACTGATTTCTCATCTGCCAGCCTCCAATTTGCTTCCCACACCATGCCAGCTTTGGTATGGGGTATGATCCTACCTCCCCCTCCCCCAAATCCTGTTGCTGCAGATGTGCCAACAGCCACCAATCATCCTCCTCCTCGCCCTAATGCCACAAATGCTCCATCCAATTGAGCACAGGATTGGACCCCAGTTTATTCCTCATGCATCCTCCAACGAATCAACCAAACCTCAGGAATTTACTGACTCCCCAATGCAATTCAACAAAAATTTCTTGGGATCTATTGCTGAGATTGATGAGTCTGGGAATATAATTGAAGACTGAAATATACAATTTAAGTGGTTTGTGTATATTGACCAAGATGATAAACTACACCCTCACATATACGCCCCCACCAAAATGCCAAAACGTTCCATGGCAACCACCAGCTTGATGTTGAAGCAACAGCTAAGCCAGCTTGTTGTCCTCTCCGCAAAGCTGCTGCCAAATCAGTGGCGATGCTCGCAGGAGAAATTCTTCTCCCAGTATTCCCTCCAAAGCCAATAAGGTTCAAAATAATATGTTGATTGAAGCCCACAAAGATGCCAACGATGACATAAAGCATGTGGCAGAGGTAGCACGAAATCCCAAATCAAAGATTACCTGCATCAATATTGCCACATTCAAAAAACTACCTGATGCACGCATGAAAGATGAACTAGCTTTGGCAAATTTTGTTGGAACTCTTATGTATAATGGCTGTATTCCTTTTACCCTGATCATCAGAAGTATATCTTATCATACCGCTGATGCCCCTGCTCTCTGCCATAGCCTCTGACCTGCTTTAGATGAAGTAGAGGTCGAAGATGAGCCCCCTGATCTCCCTCCCCTTCTACCATGATTGGATAATCGGTTCTTGCTGTCCCACTTGGTAGGTTGAGTTTGCAGTATGTGTGTAGTCTGATCATTTTGGGCGGTTCATTCATTTTATTGGTGAATATTTATTTTAGGTTTTGAGTATATGTAATGTCCATCCCCTAGTCGGATTACCTTGGTTAAGTAAAAATATACACTCAAAATGATGGGTTACAAGAGATTTTACTCTCTTGGAAGTGGTCAGACAATTAATATTTGCCAACTTGATAATCCACTAACCCCATAATTTTCAGCGTGGGAATACCTTGGAAAGCCTCTTCCCTAACAATACCATTGGGAAAGTAATCCAACTCAAGTTAGTCAGCTAGGTCTTGGTCAATAAAATTCTCAGAGGCTATGGTATTCCCAAAATCGTTGTGCTGATTTTCCCTAAAGGGGATGAAAGGGTAGCAGTCAACTAAAATATTCTGAATGGTCTTTATTTATAGCAGAAAATGCTAACACCCCACCATAAAACTCTTCATCAGGCATAAGCATGACTCCAGGGTATTTTTTTGCATCATAGAATGGAGAGGGATAATTGACCACTCTTACTACTGAAGCCACATATCTCACCATATCACCACCAATTGCATAAACTTTTTATATTTTTATTTAACCGAGGCAAGCCAACCAGGGGACAGGCATTACCTAAAGAAAGAAATGACATGAAACCTGAACAGGGTCAACTCCATTGAAGAAAGTTTTTCACCTCTGGATCAGGACTCAAATTTTTCTGGTTAAGTCATGGGTAAGGTTTTCGTGTTATTAGACCTACTAACCGCCAATAGCTTCCTTTGGCTGGCACCCCGATTGATGTGCAAAGGGCGGGAATCAAACCTGCAACCTTCAGGTTGATAGCCGTACGCCCTTACTGAATCGCCTTCCACCCCCTAAACTTTTTATATTGCAAAAGTAACTTCTTTTCCACCGCCTGTGTTCTGAGGATCATGGGTGGGGTCAAGTGCAGGTTCTATGAAGTAATCTGGTGTAATGAAATGTGTTCCAAACTAGAGCCATAAGATTTAATATTTGGCTCATTTTTATATAAGGAACTAACATTATAAAACGCGTTTTGGGTTATGAACGACCCCATGATCAATTCAGCGGAGGGTTTTGATTTTTTATCAAAGGCCATCAGACCAGGCCCTTCATCAATGATCCACCTGCACCATCCAAACGTGGTGCTTAGAAAATTTATTTTAATAAAATCATTTTTGTTATTTTTGGGGGAAATTCAGGGAATCACAACACCTGGACTGTGAAACGTCTAAATCCACCAGGTATAAGAAAATAGGGTAGCACTTCCCGGTTGCAGGTATTGAGAATAACGCTGAGACTCACCAACCATTGGACAAATGAGAAAATGGTTGTAAGCCCCATAATGGCCATTACCAATGGCTGGTGCACCCAATTCACACTTAGCAAATGTCACACATGGATATTTCTAGTGTGCGTAAAATAAGATGATTGTTCAAATAATGTAAGGAGAGTGTCTTTAACTATTCTGTTCCCAGAGAGATGGTGTAGAATGCACAGCCACACCATCAGGGAACTAGTCATTATCAATATGGTAAACAGGGAACCGCTGAGGATGCTGGAACAAAAGGGACCCAGGACAAGAGTTTACAACATGGTATATAGTAGTGGAAAAATACAAAAACAACAAAAGTTGGTTGGACCCCAAAGGGAAGTCCATATCCAAGTGGAGATCTGTGAATGAGGGCTTGGGTGCTTTGATCTGGAGGGGGCCAGGGCTTTCCAGCGGTGCACCAGATTCAGTATATATTTTTGTAAAATAAAATGACCAACGTTGTTGGAGACCTCCTAAAGGAGATCCACGCACAGGATCTCCCAAGGAACCATTCTAAAAAAAGAAAAGATAACAGGGGATTTTAATAGGAAAGTCAAATAACGAGGAAAATTAGTCTCAAGAACGCATAATTTAATAAAGGGGAATCTTTAATCAGCGAAAGTGGTGCTAAGCCTAAGTGAACCAATAGACGTAGACTACCATTGGCCAGGGTACTAGAGCTTGAGTTTGAACAAAAATGAGTTATTGGTTGTAGGTAGGGCCAACTCAATTTTAGTTTATCAAAAACAAATGGGTTTTGAAACTTTCGCTCACTGAGCAACCAAATCAAACTGTTATTATTAGTAATATAGCTGGTGCGTTTTTATGCCCTTGCTGTAAATCAAGGCTAAGTATTACACACATCCCCAGGACCAACTTGAGCATATCTCGCATGCACCAAGCGTTGGTTCAGGGTATGTCTTAGGTCAGGAAGGCCTTGAAATTTGACCCTTTTAGTATCTTGACGACCAGCTTTATCCTTACAGTTGGTACCTGAATGTTATTCACCCATGACATAAGCTCCCCTAAGTGGCTTCCTTAGCTCTTTCCAATAAAGTTGGTAATATAGAGAATAATAAGGATATGCCACTGCCATTACTGGACAGTAAAAGAGGGCCATCCATTGGTTGCAGCAGTTTTGTTGGAGGGGACAGAATCTTTAAACTGAATAAAATCTAAATATTTTGGTTTTTCTTAGAAGTTATTGGGCTATTGAAAATAGTAAACAAATAGCCCAGTACTCTACTATTGGCATATTGCTGAGTTTTTATATTGACATATGGGATGACTTGCATACTTCTATTAGAACATGCTGGCGGCTGAACATTCCCAAAGAACTCCTGGATCTTGTCCAGTTATTTTCTCCAGTTTTATTGTTCTCAGGGACCTATAAAATGGGATATGGTGGATGCCTCATGCCGCTCTTCAACTTGAGGGTTTTTGATAGCTTTTTCGAATTTATTTGAGGTACGCTGACCAGGGGATGGACAGTACCAAACACAACACTCAAAACGACAAAACAAAACTACTAACCAGGTGGGAAGCAGAAACTGCTAACCCACCATGGAAAAGGGTGAGGAGGGGTCGGGGGGTTGGTTTTCAGAAAGACCCACCTCGATCAAGGGATGTTGGTTACAGTACCAGATCAGAGCAGAGAGCCAGGGCGTGGGGCATCCGCATAGTGGGGGTTGAGGTCAGCGTAGTAGGAGTTTTCCTCTTCCACATCAAGATAATGACGGGAAAGTGTTTCAACAAAAGCTGCGAGGAGAACTTCAGTTTCTTTGCGGGCTTCAGGAAGTTGGGTTAAAAGGGAGATACTGTGGCGGGTGATTTTGGCTGAGGGGTTGAATGAAGCAATCATTGCGACATTCATAACAGCAACTTCAGCATCATCAAATAGTTTTGAGATGTCACTGCGGGGAGATTCAGGGAAGTTGGGGGGAAGAAGGGTGGGCAGGCCATGCTGGAGCTGAGCCACTGACTGGGCCACCGTGGTGCGTAGTTTTGGGCAATGAGGAGAGGCCACCGCAGCTAATGCGAGCTGGTTATCACTTTGGAAGGGGGCTGTATTGGGCAGAGGAGCGAAATGGCAAGGAGTAGGGGTTTCATTAAAGTCAGGAAGGAAAAATTCTGCCCAACCATAATCACCTTGGCAGAGAGGTTGACCTGTATGCTTACTAATGAGGACATTACCTGATTCGTCAGTTTCAGCCAATAGATCCCATGGATTTTGGTTCACTGAAATAGTGGCGTTCGAATTTGGGTGGGTGGGATTGGGCGAATGGGCAGCTGCTTGGGTGCCAATGGTGGTCCAAGAATTGCTCTGATTGGCTGTGGTAGATTTAGGTGGGAGAGTGAGGCTGGAGGTTTTGGGGGGGCTGATTTTCCATGTGGGCCCACTGAACAAGATTGGAGGGTGGGAGGGGCAGCAAAGCGCCCCATACTGAACCTCCAGAAGGAGGCTCAGAAGCCGCAGCAGTGGACTTGGCCTGAGGGCACGCTCTTTTTGCATGGTTGAGGCCAAAGCAGAGGGAACAAATTTGCCTAACATCATTGACCTGAGACTAAAAGAAATGATCAGGCGCTGCAGCCACACTAGCGCGGGGTGGGATTTGTTGGGCTATGGTAGGGTGGTGTAGTATGATGGTGGCTGTTGCCCGAGGAGCGGCAAGGCGCTCTGCACCAGATAGAATGGCAAAGATGAGGTTGGGCTGAGTGCCATAAGCCATGAGCCCCGCGACCAACTGGGCATACAAAACCTGGGGTGGAAGGTGGGATGGTAGACTTGCAAAGGATACCACCAGCGTGGTGTCTGAAGGGAGGCGAGTACAGGTTGTGGGAGTGGGTTTTTTTTATAAATTAGAGGAGTTTGTGCTGCCACTTCAGCATCCTCCTCAGATTGGAACCCAACGTCAAAGTAGCCCTTAAAAGGGCGGAAGTCTATAAAGCCAGCTGGCGCAAAGGCTGCAGTGGCTAGCTCAATAATTGCCTTATTGGCAAATGGGAAAAAACGCTCATAGTACACTCTGAGGCAATAGCGAATGGCAGAGCGAGGGAGGGCGAGAGGATGGGGGCGAGAAGGGTGGACGCGCGCCAGGTGGAGCGCTAAGTCCCGTGGGGGGACAAAACGGTTGGAAGCAGTGGGCGGTCTGTTTGAGCCCATCCAAACGCGCTTGCCCATGGGGCGGAAAACGCTAGGCGGGGGTGCACTGCTGCCCCACACTGGGGTGGCAGGCGGCGGAGCCAAGGACATCAAAGAATAGGTTTGGGCAGATTGCTGTGGATAAATAAAACTCAAAATTTAAAATCACTCAAAAGTGACTTTGAGCGGTAAAAGAAAGTTGTTTTTGATAGCTTTTTAAAGCGCCAGATTGTTTGCTAAGATCTCCTTTGGGGTTGCTTCATCTGTGCAAGTTTTTTTGATTATCACATCTGAGGGGTGATTGATTTATATATTTGAAGATTTTTTCCTTGATTGGCTATGCAATTTTCTCCCTTTCAGTGATTCAATTGCAATCTGCCAATGATTGATTCTCTTGGCAAATGTGTTAGACCTTGTCTATATATAATTCTGGCAGATTATGTAATGATGAAAGGGCATGGAGCCCGCTGGCTTGTAATCAGCGAGAGCGCATTCTTGGTGGGATGGGTGACAACCACCGTTTGTCAAGAGTGTGGCTCAAGCCTGCTATCTTCTACAGTGGTTGTTCTTGGAGACATTCCATTTAGTAATTTAAAAAAGGGTTAAACGTCTTGTCCAGCCTGATGGGCTTATTGGGGACCCTTACATTACCCTTTCCTATAAGAATAGGGTCTACTCAACCTTAGGGTTATGCTAATGCATAGTTTTTGCGTGGTAAGGAAAGTTTGATGGTGGCAATTCAAGTGAGCATGGGAGGAGATATGGCTGCAGGAGCATCAGGCCTTTGGTCATGAAAATCCTCAATCAGCTCTTGGCAGTTGGTGCAGTCTCTGTTGAGGATCCAGCTGTTCTCATATGACAGATATCCTTTCTAGGCCACCAGGTTCTGTATTCCCCTCTTGATCCTCACGGCGTCCAAAACCTCATCCACTTTAAATTATGGTGCTCCTTCTATCAAACAAGCTTGGCCTCAGATGTCTTTTTCCCTTTAAAGGGAGACAGCATGGAGGCGTGGAAGGGCTTTTAGCTTTCTAATGATGGGGAGCTCCACATGGAAGGTCCTGCTGGTCGGAACCTTGCTAATGGTAATGGGTAACTATTTTGTATGGCAACTTTCAGCTTGATACCTTGAGAAGGAGATTCTTCATGTACAACATCATGATGTCACAAACCTGATAGTTCAGGGATGGGCGGCGTTTTTAATTGGCAAGTAAATTGCTTCCATAGTAGCTTTTTATTTATTTGAGGATGGCCGACCAGGGGACAGACACATCCAATATGTAGGGAAGAGGAAAACTGAAAACAGAAGAGGGAAGAGAGCGCAAAACAATGGAACTCAAAAGATACGACTTGGCACACTTGGGTGTGGCTAGGAGCCACGGATGGTGGATGACTAGACCTTAAGTGGCATGGCATCTCGGGGCTAGTAAGGGTGTACTGCCTATGAAAACTGTGAGGTTTTCAATGTCATAACGAAGGAACCAGATTGGAATCCAGTTGCCCATCCATTTCTTCCATTTGTGTTGGATTGATCCAAGCATCCAGGCTTGGAAGTGGTCGGCCAAATGGCTGTGGAACCTGACGATGGCTTGGTTGAAATTGTGGAGGATCCCGTTGAAAGCGTCGAGGGTAATTGTGTGAATGGACCATATTGCAATACTCACAATTAGAGCCCTTAGCATCTGGGGGGTAGGCGAGGCCATGTTGAGTGCCAGGATATCGCGGGATAGTCGGAATTCAGCCGTTGGTGATTGTTGAACAAGTGCATCACGTTGGTTCAGATATGCGCAGATGGCGGGCACTCTTCTAGGTGGTGTGCTAGCGTGTTGGGTCCGCCGCAGATGGCGCATGTCTTGAACATTGAGAAGGTGCGGTCAGCTGTTCTAAACGTATGGCGCATGTAGCGCCACACTGTGGAGCATACTTGTGGGGATAAGAGGGGGCAGGTGACGAGGTCCCACACCTGCTTTTGGGTGCACAAGTCATATGGGACGTCTTGGTAGTCTAGGTAGTCAATCCAGGATAGAGGAAAGGATGGTAGTGGGGCAGGCGCTAGTCACTGTTTGTCCCCTGTGGAGTTGCACGTAACCAGTTTGAGGTTAATGTCTTCGGATTGCTGTGCATAGGAGAAGCTCTAATCCCCTTGTCTTAGGCTGTACGGGATGCATTTGAAATATTGGTTGGTGTTGTGCAGTCCGGTGGCAGTTGGATGTGTTGCAAGGTACTTCATCAGAGTTGCAGAGTTGGAGGGGGACCTCAGATGTAGTGCCCTTGCGAAGTTGGTTTGGGCTGCCTTAGCCCAGTGGGGGGATAATGGGCTGGGTGACGTTGTGAGAGCTACCCATGAGCCGAGGATTTGCGTTGCTTGTTCTGCGAAGTTGAGCAGCCCCATCCCACCTTTCTTCCGTGGGCTGTACATGGTGTCCAGCCTGACAGGTGCGCGGTAACCAGAGCATAGCCAGTTCTGCAGGAGCTTGTAGACTGCGTTGGTAAAGTTGGCGGAGAAGGAACTGCGTGGGCAGCAAACCATAACTTTGACAAGATCAGGGAGTTGGCTAACACAACTCTTCCGGTTAAATTAGCTTTACTCCTCCGCATACATGTCATTCTTTTTGTGATGTTGTCCAAAATGTTGGTTTCAATGGTGTCAAGTGCATATCCACCAGCTTCGAGCCATATGCCCAGATGACGGACTGGGTTGGTGGCGGATTAATGTGCAAAGGGTAAACACAGTGGTTTTACTGGCTTGGATCGTTGTTGTGTGGTTGTATGTGTGGTTGATTGGTTTGTGTGGTGGTAAAGGGTGAAGCCCAGTTCAAACTGAATTTGCCCATAACAATTACCTCTGTTTTCTGTTTGTTCAGCATGGCGTTACTCACTGACTCATACTGCTGAATAATGCGCTCAATCGCCCTGGCATCCCTATTGCCTGAGATTCCAACAACGCAGTCATCAGCAAAGGCGAGCATTTTGGTTGGTAGTTGTCCCTCCAATCTGATTCCAGTGAGCTTTGAGTTTACAATGCGGAGGAGAGGGTCAAGGGTAAAATTGTATAGTAGGGGGCTAAGCGGGTCACCTTGTTTGAGGCCCCTTGGGGGTGATGGTGTCAGTTAGGAAACCTGTGCCTCTAATTGCAAACCTGGCTGAGCGCGTTAGGATGAGCGCCCAGTTTATAAAACGGGGTGGTAGGGTGAAAGCCTTTAGACACTGTTCTAGGTAACCCCAGTGCACTCGGTCATATGCTTTCCTTTGGTCCAGGAAAGCAAGGGCGCCTGTGGGGTTAGCTTGGCAGATGTTGGCAATTGTGTGGATGTTATCCCAAATTGAGCGATTTGGGATGAAGCCAAACTGGTGGGGGAGAGGGCTGTCTGAGCAATGCAACCCAGACGCTTAGCTAAGATCTTAGTTAGTATTTTGGTGTCAGTGAGGGCGAGAGCGATTGGATGCCAGTTGTTTAGGTCTGCCTGGTCTCCTTTTTTGAAGAGTGTGACCACATATGCGTCTTGGCTGCCAGGTAGAAGGGTTGTGTCCTCCAGGAACTTGTTCATAGTTGCCAGTAGTATTGGTGCTATATAGTCAAAATATTTTTTAAAATTTCATATGGTAGGCCATCAGGCCCGGGGCACTTGTTGCACGGGGTTGATCTTATTACCTCCCATAGTTCATCTTTAGTGATGGGTGCGACAAGGTCTGGTTGATCAGCTATAGTGTCAATATTAGCAGATGATAAAATTTTTTTCAATTTCTTCAGGTGATGTGAAATCTGCCATATACAGGTCAGTGTAAAATCAGTGTAATTCGGCCAATATTTCAGATGGTGTGGACGCCAGTGTGTCATCTGGCCGGCGGACCTATGTGCAAGTCGCCAAAGTTGAAATTGGTTTAAAACGGCAGAAGAATTGGGCCATGTGAGTTTTGCTGGATAGGGTATATTTTGATTTGTAGCATACTTCGATGTAGTGCTGGTGTTTTCTAAAGAGGGAGTTTACCTGTGTAGATAGCTGGAACCACAGGAGGCCCCATTGGGGGCTGTATCCCTCGAGAGGTGTGTTGTTTTCTAAGTGCTGAAGCTGTCTGATAGACTTGTTGATTGTTGCGAACATAGCGGCTGTTTTTCTGGAGTTCAGGTGGCAGGCTTTCTTGGTTTCATGAGCCTTGAAAATTTCCCACTTGGTGATAGGGTTCCCGTTGGGTGGTCATCTTTCTTGCTGTGTTGTTAGCACCATCTCGATCCAAAGTTTAAGCTCTGGAAGATGGATGGTGCTTGGGTGAACTCTGTGCCAGGTTGGAGGCTTTTGGTATTTTTCTGAGGATGATAATGCTATTGAGACCATCCGGTGGTCAGAGAAATGGATGATTGTTGTTGTAAAATCTGATACCCAGTGATGGAAGTCTATAGGGGCGATCATCAGGTCAATCTGGGCCATTGAGACCAGCTGGTTATTGTTGTTGTGGGGCCTCGTCATGTTGGCCAGGGTGGGGGCTTGTTTGGGAATGATGTCACATAGGCCCAGTGTTGCCGTTTGTATGCATAGTTCTGTGTGGCCGAGGGGTATAGCCTTAGACTTGGGCCAGCGGTCAGTAATGGTGTTAAGCCAGCAGTTGAAATCTCCTGTGAAAAACGTTGCCTTGGGGAAAGGGATTGAGAGGATATCAGAGAAAAATTTTTGGCGGTTGTTCAGATCATTTGGGGCATACACACACACCACAGAAAAAGTTTCTCCGTTCCACTCGAGATCCACTAGAAGCAGTCATCCCTCCATGTGGGAGGATGTGCTTTGGATATTTACTGGAGGATTACGGTTAGTTTGAATTACCACCCCACAGTGGTACATCCAAAAGGATTTGGCTGGAAGGAGCATGGTTGACCATGACTCCTCCTCCCCTGGTGTACAGTGGGGTTCTTGGATGGCCAAGATTTTTCATGGGATATTGCGCAGGAAAGCCATTTTTTTGGCCCGGGATGTGGGGGCCTTGGCTCCCACAATGTTGAGCGTCCCTATGGTGATTGCGGTAGTTACACATCAGGAACGCTGGGGCGACCCACTGAGGTCACCCAGTTCCTTATTGCGGGTCATACTGCGAGTATTAGGACGATTAGCCAGATTGGTTCCAGTGTGTTGGTTGGCGGTTGTATTACTGGTTTTGTTCAGTTTCTTCTGGCTTGGATTACTCCATGGAGTTTGGGTCTGGCGTGGGTTGGCTTGTGCCCCATCAGCGAAAAATTTTCTGCCACTTGCCTGTGGGTTTGATGGGCAGAAACTAGGTGTTGGGGTAATTGGGTTTTGTGCATGAGTGTTGTCACATTGTGATTGGCTGAAATGGTCTTCCATATCGTGTGCATGAACCATATCATTGCTGATCACACATGATTGGCTGGGAGGATCCACAGTGGTGCATGGTGGATTTGCTCCAGAGTGGTTTGGAGGTGTTTGATTGGTTGTGTCCAAAAAATTCATCATTTTGGTTGTGTTGGGTTATATGCGGGGGATCTGATTGGTTATTCTGCTGAGCTGCCATGGCATCCACCTGAATCTGTTCTGGGGAAATAGTGGTGCGAGCTTGGGTCTCAGCAGAACTCGCGGCCTGATTACAGGCAGTTTGTGTGCAATGATGGTCCTTGCGCAAAATGGGCTTGACCAAAGCAACATCAGCTCTTTCGACCCAATAGAAGGCGAAAGTGGAGTCCTTAATGTTGCCAAAAGTTGGGCTTGTTTCGTCCATATTGTCCTCACAAAATTCCGGTGCTTTGATCCCACACTTGATGGGGCACGCGTGGTCTTTGTGGCCTATAGCTGAGCAGAATTTGCAGATAGGTGGGGTGTGTTCCAGTGTGATGCAGAAGGGGCGAGATACGCTGCCATTGGGGATGTTGATGGTTGCCATGCATGTTTTGAGGGTGATATCCTCTACCATGTCCTGATCGGGTTCTATAATGGCTATTGCCTTCCCTGTACACAGGTGGGGCAGGAGGGGGAATTTCTCAAATTCAAACTGTTTGATTACGCTGTAACCTTTGAGGCCCCCACAGAGCTCATCTGCGAGGATATCACAGTGCATGGTGCTTGGGAGTCAGTCAAATATGATAAATAGGTCATTTGCCTCATTCCATCATGTGTGCACCGTGTGGATGGTGTGGTCCTCATTGTTAATTTTTATGGAGAATATGACTTTCGCTGCTTCCACTGCTTCCTCCGCGGACATGAACCCAATGTCCACCCATCCTCTATGTAAATTTTTATAATTTACCAAGATGGTGTTTGGGAAAGTTGCGGAGAAGGCCTCCCCATTTTTCCCCATGATTCAAGGGAAGTATCACTGACCATATTTCTAAGGCCGTGCTTAAGGGAGGACAGGGGTTGGGAGTGTTCTATTTTGGGATATGCGCCCATTTTTTGCAGAAATTGCAGAACTCTGGGTGCGGCGCAGTGCTCTCACCCTTTTAAGGTGGGAGGGTGTGTCAAACATTCCGCTGGGGTATTTTTCCCCTGTGGGTTGGGAGGGCTTCAGGCCTTTCACGCTGGCCACTTTCGCCCAACTGGTGTTGTTGCAGACGAATTTGCTCATATTTCCTGGTTGTTTTTAATCTCAGAGAAATTGTGTAGAATCATGTTACTAAAAGTGATAGTAACGGGAAAGAAAAGCTTCCATCCTTAGTAGCTTTAATCAGCTGCTTCTGCACTTATTGGTGTATCTTTCAGTTATGCACTGCAAAGATGTCCACTGAGGGAATATTGGAGCATATCTGGGAGCTGATGGTAAAAAAGGGGGTTGTAGCCTAAGTTGCATACAGAGGTGACATCCCATTGATGTGGAGAGGGAGCTAACTTATGAAAGCTTGGCTAGTGGGAGATTATTCATTAAAGTGTTTTGAAAGGCGGTAGTTTAAATGCGGAGGTATTGTTCAAGTGACCGTTTGGCCCTCTTTATCTGTCTATCAAATTGTAAGTGGTATGCAGTCAACTGGCGTGGTTTGATTTTCAACACCTCACATAAAGAAATGCCAGAGTTTTGAGGTGAACTGGGGCCCTCTATTGCTTACCACTCCTAGTGGCACACTAATTATAGTAAAACATGGAACACAATTAGCTGAGCCAAGTCCTCAAGCGTGGTTGTCTGTAGACATAAGGTAAATATGGTTTGTTTTGTGAACCAGTCTATGACCACTATATTCAAAATGAATTCCCATAAAGTTGGTAGAAATTTTATGATTTCCAATAATATCAACGTCAAGGATCCTACTACCTTATAAAATTGATGTAAGAATCTGTTCTTGCCTGTCCTGTCCATTTTTAATTGCGCACAGATGAGGCAACGTTATAAATAGGTGGGCACATCCTTTGTTAGGTCATTCCAGTCATACTCTCGTCTTATTAGGTCACTTCATTTGTGCATCAGAGTGCCCATGGTTGGTGGGTTTTGATGTTACCTTATGATCTGTGGGTATAGAACTTTAGAGTACCCTTATTTGGTTGCAGAAGTAAATACCCTCTCTTTTTCTGGGAAGTACCATCTAAAGGGGCTTTCAAGATAGCATCTTATCACTCAGGGCTTGTCCTTCAGGGGGTTCAGTTTGGGTGTTTAGTATGGCCTCTAAAAGGGAGACCTCAGTATCAAGTATTGGGGAAATTTTGGGTACTAGTTGGGGTGAGGGCTACGTGATTGGCGTTTGGTATGGTTGTGTGCTTAGTGGGCGTTTCTCTTAGCTTAAAGGAGAGGGTTATAGCGGCTATGACAGCCAATTCTGCTGGGGGTTCTGACAGGACTTTCTTTGGAGTGGTCGCCATGACTAATTCAATGTCTTACGTGAGATTGGGTCTGGCTAATAAACTTCTGATTAGGATGACTGGTAGTATGTGCGTTGGCTCTATAATGAACTCATATTTTGAAGTCAAAAATAGGGAGGTTGCAAAAAACTTTTCTTTCTCGTTGCAAACACTTTTGCAACCCATTCAATTCAAGACTAAATCTAGTTTGATAATCTCATAGAGGGATTAGTCTGCGCCCATGTCTGGGAGAAGTTGGGCAAGCAAGGCAAGAGGAGCAGGTGGAAGGCCCGCGGCCTCTAATGTTCAAAAACGCCCCGGAGAATCTGGCGGAATAGAAAAAAATCTAAAAAAACCGGTGGTCACAATTTCCCCAGAGATACTCGCATGGCAAGCACGATGCAATCAGTACATCAATACGCCACATTCCCAGCCACTTTCGTCGGTGGAATTCAGAGTCCGTGTGTATCTGGACATCCAAAAAATGGCCCTATGGGAAAAATTTTGTGAAGATGTACACAAAATTTTCCTGACCGCAGTGTACGTTGCACCTCACTCCATGTCATGCAGTTGGCTGAACCTAGGTTTCAAAAGCAAAATAGCAGCAGACGAGGCTGCAGCGGTGCGCATAGTGGTTGACCTCCCCGAAGGGCAATGGGTCATCAAAACTAAATGCACCAGATGGACAAAATCAAACCAAATTTTCCTCACGTTTGACTTTTTGCCTACTACGGTAAAACGTGACATTTTGGAGCAATACCTGAAAGATGGTCTCACCATATATGGCAAAATACAATCTTTCAAAATGCAACGTTTCACGCTGATGCCACACCTGTGCACCAGCAAAGCCATTGCAGTTCTGACCCCAACCGAGGAGATCGTGAAGGACCTAACCCAGATCCTGCACTCCACCTTTATTGACATCACAGGGCACACCACCCACCCATTCTGGGTAACCGTGGACAGCGCGCCCCCCATTTGCACCCACTGTGATGCGTTTGGCCATAAGGTGCACGCATGCCCCATCAAAGAGGGCGTCACATTCCAAGAGCACCCCTCAGCGGCCATGGCCAGCGGAGAGGCGCACTACGAACCAACTGCAAGCACCAAGGAGGCTTTCCCGTGGGGAGCACAAGGCTGCTACCTATTGGTAAAGCCCATCTCCCCACAGGAGCGGAAGAAGGCCAAGCAGGCCCATAGGACCGCGGCCAAGGAAGTGGCCAAGGTCACCACCACCATCCCACACTCACAACGCCAGGAGGACATGGAGACCTTTGCAGCGGAAGCAACTCAGGAATCCATCACCCAATCAGATTGGGAGGCCCAGGCCAAACAGGCCACTCAATCCAAGGATCTGATGGGAGATTTGATCTCACCCAATCGCTGCACCCAAACCCCAGTCAAAACCAACTTGGGACCTATCCCAACCGAAAAATTTTTTTTGCCCCACTTGACGGTGCACCGAACTTATCCGCACCGCAAAAAATTCGTCCGACATCAGGAAAACAAAAACGAAGGCCAAAGCCAACGCGACTCTTTCCGCAAAAATTAACAAAAACCCCAATAGCGTTGCTGCTAATAACCGCACTGCTGTGAAAGCCCGTGGGGACCTGGAAGAGGCTGGTGGGCCCAGGGGCCCACCCCCTCGCACCTAAGGTGTGATGGGGGAAACCTTCACTATAGGGTGCTGAATATTGCCAGACTCAAGGCCTCCCCGTCCTGGGCTAGGAAACTGAGTTTTTTACAAAACAATTTACCCATGGATATCCTGGCCTACCAGGAAACCCACTGTCCACGAGATTCTGAGGAAGCTTGGAAAACAATGCTCCTACCATCCCTATCCTTTTGGTCAAAGCACTGTGGGGTGCTAATTCGGAAAAACAATTTTTTCAAATTTACATCTTCAGAAACATTCCTAAATGACCGAGTGCTCATTGTCACCTTCTCATGGGCTGACGTTGCACATGCAATTGTCAACATTTACGCCCCAAATGGTGCACAAGAGCGTCGGGAATTTTTCTCATCAGTCAAATCCCTCCCACTACCCCCCAATTCTTTCCTAATTGGTGACATGAACTGTTGGCTAACCTCACCAACAGACTGGTGGCTGCCCTCACCCCACGCCCCACAGGGTCACATAGAACTACGCGTTCTAAAAGCCACCCTTGGGTTAATGGATGTGCTGCTGTGACATGCCCCACTGCTCAAAAACATGACGCGTCCCCACGTCCACAATGGCCAATTAAGGTCCATGACCCACATCGACCTTATTCTAGCGCTAGCGAAATTCCAACCCCACATCTCCCACTTCAAAACAACGAAAATGGAATTCTCTGACCACTGACTGGTCTCAATAACATACCACTTACCCATCACAGTTGCAAAGGCCCCACATTGGTGCAAAATCTGCCCCCCAGAGCTCGCGTCACCAGAATTTTCCATGTGGGTGGAAGAGGCAACTTTGGCAAAATCGTTTGTTGCACCATTTTGTGTGGACTCCATTTCCACATGGGCAACTTTCAAAGAAGACACCATCTGCCACTATCGCCATCTCTCATCCAGATGCTCACGAGCCACATCGGCTGTTATATTGTGCGTGCTGGTGGAATTGGCCCACTTGGAGTCCAACATTCCAGCCTCAGGATATAGCCCTGCATGGGGCCAGAAGTGGGCGGAGGCAGCCACCCAACTCAACGCACTTGAAAGGCAACATAAACATCGGGTTTGTGTCCAATACAGGGCCACACACATCACTAAAGGTGACAAGTGCACCACATACTTCTTCAAAAAATTTTTTGTACCACGCCAGAGTGTGGCCTGCACACAGGTGCAAAGATCGGATAATTCTATTGTGGACACACCGGCTGAAGTGGCAATCAAAACGCAAAGATATTACTCCAAGTTATACCAAGCTGAACCAATTCAGCCAGCTGAAATGGCAGAATTTCTTGACAGAGCTCATATCCGCACCATTTTCTGATACCCGGAAATAATGAATTTAATTACTTCAAATGAATTATGGACAGCCATTCGCGGTGCGCCAAACTGAAAATGCCTAGGCCCAGATGGCATTCCATATGAGTTCTACAAAAAAAGCTTTAAATATATATCCCCATTGCTGCTAGCCTCACTCAACCAAAGCCTGTTGGAAATGCGCCTCCTACCAGGAGGACATGAGGCCTTTACAGTCACACTCTTCAAGAAAGGGGATAGGCTAGACTTAGCCAACTGGCGCCCCATTTCTCTAACAAACACAGACACCAAAATTATAACAAAAATCATGGCTAACCGTTTATGGACTGTAGCATCTGCCACCATCTCTCCAGAACAATTTGGTTTCATCCCCAGAAGGTCGATTTGGGATAACGTGCACTCTGTGGCTCATGTGTCAGTCCACAGCCTCTGGGGCACTTGTATTCTTGGACCAACAAAAGGCCTATGATAGAGTAAACTGGGAATATCTTAGGGCCTGCCTCCAACAATTCCGCCTGCCTCCCCGCTTCATTAACTGGGTGATGCTGCTCACGGAATCTGCAACAATGGCAGTGCGCGGCCCAGGTTTCCTAATGGAAGTAGTCCATCCTCAAAGGGGCCTGCGACAAGGGGACCCCCTGAGCCCACTCTTATACAACTTCAGCCTTGACCCACTACTGCGAAATGTGATTGCCCAACTCACTGGGGTCCATGTGCCAGGCCAAACCCCAGTCAAGATGATGGCATTTGCAGATGATTGCGTGGTGGGGGTGTCTAATAATAAAGATGCACGTGCGCTTGAAGCCCTCATATAGGAATATTCCCGGGTAAGCAACGCGGCACTGAACGCCTCCAAAACCGAAATCATCCTCCTTGGTCGGTTTCAGAACTGCTGGGCCCCAGCAAGTAGTTCCCAACCTGGCCCATCTGCTCGCCCACGTCCACGCCTTACTAACTCAACACACACCGCTCCACTGGTGCTCCCCTTCGTGCCACGTCCTACCATAGGACTGGTGCGCCATCTGGGCGTGTGGATGGAGGCAGGCGGATATGCGTCAGCAGTAATGGAGTGCCATATACTGGACAACGTGATGAAGCGAATCGCCTCTCTCAGAGCCCACCCTACTACCCTCACTGGCAGGGTTGTTCTTGCCAACTCTATGCTCCTATCCAAAGTCTGGTTTGGAGCCCACGCCATCCCCTTCTCCCCAAGCTTCTTCAAATCCCTGTATGCTTTGCTACAAGGTTGGCTTTGGTCAGGCCGCCCTCCACCAGTACGGCTAGAGGTCATGTTTGGCCCTCATCATCATGGTGGCAATGGCCTGCTTGACTTCAAAGCCCATGCCGCCAAGATCCTGGGCACCTGGATCGCGGCCGTCACTGCTCCTACACTCCCATCCCAACACTGGTCCTGCGCAGCCCGCTCCAACTTTTTCTGAGCCTTGGGCCTCAATAATCCATAAAACCCCCACTCTCTGATGAAATACCTCGCATCACACACATCGGCCACAGGTCCTCACGGGACAAAAACCCACTACAAACGAATCCTACTCTCCATGCGAAGCGCAGAGTGGAGAATTCGTATTAGTGGACATACAACCCAAAGAGGCCGCCCCTCTCCTCAGTTCACACAGGAGGTACAGGGGCTACCCATCCATGATGGCGTGATCCCCACTCGGCCCCATGTCCTATCCAGGGTGGACTACCTGGACACGATGGACATCCCTTATTCCACTGAGACCCAAAAGACTATCTGGAAATACGCACACCATCCTCTGTTGCAGCCTCAAGTCCGCTCCCATGTGTGCGCTGCCTGAGGCGGGTGTATTGTACAGCTGAGCGCTCTAATGCTTTACACTCATCCTGTGTCGTGTGTGGCCAGTATGGAACGCTGTTTCACCGCCTGGAGAAGTGCCCCACCTCTAAAGTAATATGGCGCGAAGTCCAACGTCTGCTAGGCCAGGATCAAACACATCCCTTCAGTCTGTCAAGAGATATGTTTGCTTCATTAATGGCCTCCCCCTCCCACCCTCCTCCGTGCTCTGGTGGTTGCAATCGCCATGTGGACTATCCACACGATTGTCTTGGATGCCATCGCTGGATCCATCCCCACCCTCCCTGAAGCTGTCCACAGATTCCGGTCTCATTTGGTGGATCACTTTCAAGCGTGGATGTTTGGATATCTCCCACCGCGTCGCCAACAGCTGGTCTCCTCCTGGTTCCCAGTCTGGTTCATCAAATCAGATCCCTTCCTCCACACGTGCTCAATAGTGGCTACGTCCCCTACACACGTTCCCTCCCCCTTCCCATAAGTGGCGTTCCCGCTGGCAACAAGAGATAGCATCGCTTCTCTGGGGTGCCTCCTGGTACTAAGTTTTGTCTCATCTAAGTCATATTTGGAAGTGTCCGTCCCATGGTCGGCCTTCCCCGCAATAAATTTAAAAATTTAAATTTAAAAATAGGGAGGTTGCAGTGTATACTAGTTTGTCAATATATCAGCTTCTGTGGTTTTCAGTAGTATATCAGTGATTTGTGTTACATGCATAATGTCGCTGTGTGTTTTTCTCCCTTTAGCAAATATCATCAGTGCATCAATGACCAGGTGACAGAAGACAATCCCTTATTGAAGATTGCCACGAGTGATCAGTGCCAGTGAATTTCCTGGATAAGTACACTTCCAGGTGTTCGCATACATAATGCTCTGCAGTAGGATGGCCCTTACTGACATTCTGGAGGCGTTGCACACTATGATGAATGATGTGTCTTTATCAGCGTGGCACAGAGCTGACGTGGTGGTAAAAACCTTTT
>JAKSZP010011430.1:0-20611 GCA_022478985.1 Massospora cicadina | reverse complement strand
CTGGTTTCAGAGGGATTTGTTACCATTTTCAGTAATTTGATGGAAGGACTAGCCACTGGTGCCAGACTAGGTGTATGAGTCCTGGAAGGACCATAGAAGAGGTTCCATCATGCATCCTGACTCATCTGCTGGAAGAGCCAAAGATCTTAATCAGACAAACTATTTAGAAGCTGCTGGTATCATGACTCAGAATTTGACATATGAGCTGAATGAGAGGGGGGATGTCAGACTTATATGGAAGTTGACATTCAAATTTTATTTCGGGTAAGCTGACCAGGGGACAGACATTACCTATACAAAATAACGGCCAAAAACACAAACCAAACGCCCTAAATGAGTGGCGAGACACCAAAACAAAAAGGAGAATTAACCTACCAGGTGTAGCAGTTTTGAACCACTTATCCCACCATGGCGGAGGGGGAGGGGGAGGGGGGATCAGACAGATTACGATTTCTTCTTCACAAATGAAGAGGCGTATCAAAGCTGAGAGCAAAGGGGGTTGGGGCATCCGCAGGATGTGGGTCAAGGAAAAATAGAAAAGTGTTAATATTTTTGGTAACAACCTGGGCCTGGAGCACAGCCTCCAGGAATTTAACAACATGGTGTTTGGCTTGTATGCATGCATCGGGAAGCTAAGAAAATTTAGTGATATTGTCTCTCGTAATGCGCGTGGTGGGGGGAAATTCTGCCAGTGCAACAATTTGCTTGATAGTAGAGTTGGCAGTTTCCCTTAATTGTTCAATTTCCACTTTTGCAACCTCAGGGAAATCGGCAGGGTATCAATTATATGTAGCCCTTCATTAAATTGAGTGACAGATAGTGCCACGGCTTTGCAGAGATGGCGGCTATCAGGAGAGGCCACGGCGGCCTCAGCAAGTTGATGGTCACTCAAGAATGGGGTAGCAGTGGGTTTGGGGTAATATTTCTTGGGTGGAAATGGGGCATCGAAATCTGAAGGTAGATATGGTTCCAAACTAATTGGAAAGTTAAGAGGTGGGACAATTTCCCCAGATTCAGTTAATTCATCAAATAAGTCCCAGGGATTTTGGTTGAGCGTAATTAATTTGGAGGGACATGGTTTTAGTTTGATATGTTTTGGGGCGTTAAACTGGTTGGATTGAATATGGGTCCAAACCTGCTCCTGATTAGGTATATTGTGAGAAATTAAGCCAGCTTGGGCTTTGGTTTCAAAGGTTTTGTTGATTTTTGAGCGTTCAGCTGGAGGGGGTGGGGGCAGCCAAAATTCCCACTAAAACGCTGTTTGTGCAGCCTCATGTGTGGGCTTGGCGGATTCCACTTGATTTGAATTGTAGCTACAGTTTTTTTTGGAGTGATCTGACTCATGGCAGAGGGGGCAGATGGTGAGGCTGTTGTCAATACAAGCCCAAAAGAAGTGATCTGGTGCATATGGGATATGGGCACGTGGTGGGATGTGCTGGGCTATGGTTGGCTGGTGGGGGGTAATGGTGGCCATTGCCCATGGTGCCGCTAACCGCTCAGCTCCGCTTGAGACCAGGAAGTGGAGGATGGGGGTTTGTACTATATTTGGATAGCCCCATCATCAATTCTTCATAGAGTGTTTGAGGGGGAAGGTGCAAAGGAAGGTTTGCAAAGGTCACCACCATTGTGGTGTCACTGGGGAAGCGTGTATGGGTTGTGGTGATAGATGTGTTTTTATATATTAAGGGTGTAGTTGCTGCAGCAACCGCGTCCTCTTCAGTGGGAAAACCAATATCAAAATAGACCTTATAAGGGCGGAAGTCAATAAATCCCGCTGGTGAAAACGTGGATGTTGCCAGCTCAATAATTTCTTTGTTGGCATAAAGGGAAGAGACATCCATATTTGACTTGGAGGCAAAAGCGAAATTGGATTGGGGTAGGGCAAGTGGGTGGGGCGGGGTATTGTGGACTCACGCTAAGTGTAATAATAAGTCCTTGGAGGGACAAATTGGCTCGATGCATTAGGCGGACTGGATAAGCCAGTTCACACATTTGCCTGCTGGGCAGAAAATGCTAGCAGGTGAAAGCGCTGCTGCCCCAGCGTGGGGCAGCAGGTGGTGGATCCGCTGACATAAATTGAAAACTGATACAGTGGAGGTGATGATGAAAAATTTAATGGATGCTTTTTTAATAAATTTTCTTGAAAGTGATGTTGAGCGGAAAGAAAAGCAGGAATGGAAGTTGACACTATGCACTCTACAATCCATTAAGCTCCAATTTTGGAGAAATTAATCTCAAAATTAATGTTATAAGCTCTTCAAGAGAAGAATTAGGAATGACTTAAGCCAAAAGGTTATGAGAGAAATAACAAGGGTGAACATAAATAAGTATTTTTATTTGGGCTGTGAAATGAACATTGATGGCAAGAGTCTCCTGTCTAGGACAAGGAGAAAATCAGTAAATCAAGGATGCCAGACCAAGAATCCTGAATATGACAGTGGGTCATATGCCCTGATGGGGGGAAACTGGATCCCAAGACTAATATCATCATGAGTAAATTGATCAGCCCAGCACAACAAGAGATTATGAGGACCGCGCTCTGAGTAGGCGGAAGAGAGGAGGAAGAGGAAGAGCACTGCATGCCAAAGGTCATCGCAAGCAGTGTTGAGTATTGACAAAATACTCTGCTTGAGCCAATGAAGAATTTGACTGAGTGTCTGAAGTGGTGTTCTCATTCCCCAATCCTTTTCTCGCTGGAAATCTAGGCAAGAGGGGGGATGTGTTGGGATTTTTGCCCATATTCCCAACCTGAAAGATTATCAGGAATTGCTAGGGGATGATTCCCTAATATGAGGTGAATTGAAAATTGGTTAGCCCAAATTTTGGAGTAACTATGTTCAGGGGATTTTGGGGTCTTCACCTGATTGTATCCATTGGGGATCAATCTGGATGAACACTTAAGATCTCATTGGGTGGAGTTGCCAATGAAATAGGGGCATCTGACAGTGATTAACTATCAGGTGTACCGATTGGGACTGGTTGGGTTTCATCACCAACTGATTGGGAATGAATAGCAAGTTGCAAGGCGAGTTATGCCGCCCGCAACTAGTGAATTTATCAGTTGGTGCATGACCTGCCTTAATGGGTAATAAGTCCCATTACATAAGCAGGTCGCTAGCCAAATATGGTTGGTTTGCTTGGATCAAGAGGAAAACGTTAAAGAAACGTTTTCCAATTCTTTTCATTTAGGTCTCAAGGATTTCCAATGATGGAATCCTAGCCAGGATGGGGAATACCTTTGCTGCTGAGATGAGGATGGGTGATTCAATGGCAACAGCCGCCGTTTCATCAAAGAGGTGTCAACTGAGGGTTAGACAACTGAATCCCCTACTATAAATTCCCTAGAATTCACTTATAATAAAAAAAACAGCATTTATGAGAACAGATAGTTAAATCATATTACAGATATATAGTTCTATAGTTGTTCATCCAGTATATAGTTTAAGTAGTAAACTTTATCAGCCTTCAATTGTTCTATTCTTCTCAAGTATATTATTGCTGTATGCGATAATTGGGAGACTCTTAGGGAAAAGAGTAAAGATCTGAGCGGGGATCTAGAGAAGAAGGAGAAACAATTGGAACTTGCTGCCAACTGTGTGTTGGACCAAAGAGATTGTCCCCAAGGAATCTCAGAGAAGATTGGTTTGGACAGAATGAGGGAATGAATCCCTAGATCATGACATCTTAATTATTTCAAGCAAGAATACTGGCTGAGCATTGAGCTGAGATATAAGAATTCCACTTAACTACAGATAACAGTCGTCATACTATCATCAACCAATAATTTAATATACTACACAATGCGGACAAAGTGCACAAGAAACCAAACCTGTGCAGTAAAAAGATTACTGGGGTTGTTTGCCAATAATAACCCAAAACAGTAAATTTTTAAATATGGGAACGTTCAATCTTTTCTAAGCTATTTGAAAAAGCAATGCAGGGAGCATCAGACCATGCAAAAGGATTGGCATTAATCAACTCACTTGATGCCCACAGCTGTGATCTTGTTGTGCCCTATTTGGGCAACGATTGGTCCTATATGGATGACAAAATTGTGATAATAAACCAATTTGAAGGGCCTGGAAAATTATCAGCTCAAAAACTGAGCTACTTTATACCAAATTAGAGCAGATTGAGTCTATTAAGGACTTTGCTAACATATTTTTTATGAGGCACAAGTCTTGATTGAATATAACATGAAGACTGAGTTTGATGCTAACATTGCAATGGACCATGAAATCATTTCCTATCATGACTTGTACCATGTCATGATACCAGCATTCAAAGAGACATGGAAACCCAAGAGCTTATCAATTACTTGATAATCTTTACCTACAATTTTGAAGCTCCTAATCAGCCTATAAACCAGCAAAATACCCCAATTTTTGGGCCCAAAAGTAGCACTTATCCAACTAAGGGAAAAATTCCCAAACCACAAGCCAAAAATTCAAGAAAAAAACAACAGCCAGAGCTGATTAAATGCCACAACTGTGGTCAAAAGGGGCATTTTGCTAGCCAATCTACAGATGGTCAGACAAAAGGCCTAGAGTCAATGTTGCTCTAGAAATCAATAGTGGCGATGAGGCAGGAAAAGAGCAGTTGGAGTAAAGGTGAAATTTTTAACTCCACTGATGTTCAATAAACCATTTCACCTAACCTTGGCGATCTATTTAGGGCTGATGATGTTGCTGAAGATACCTCCACCATATCATGGCTAATGATGTCATCATGGTTGTCACTTGGGCTAAAGCAAAAGCAACTAAACCTTTAAAAATTACCAAAGAAGCTCAAGCAGAGGTGTCAAACCCTTAAACAAAGTAGATTATTGACAGAGCTTGGACCTACAACCTGTATGTTTAACTGACCTACCTTCACTTAACACGTACAATTAGCCATTCCAATGAAGACCTTATCAGATAACTTCCCAGATATCTGCTCAAGTCTAAAATCACATCTGGAATCATGCAGTAATCACAGTATTCACACAATAAATAACTCTGAAAACTACTCCGAATGTACATATGTGGATATAGAAGTAAACAAGGTCCAATTTCAGGCTATTGTCAATAGTGGAGCCCCTATCAATATAGTCAGCACAAAATTGGGTAAAAGATTAAGAATTGCACCCAATGTTGCCCACTGTCAGCATATGGAACAGCAGGAGTGCATACAACCAAATCACTTGGTGCATACAGTAACCTACCTCTAGGATTTGGATCTATTGTAGCGACAGCACCTACCATAATATTGCCAAATATAACCTATGATATCCTAATTAGGACTGCTTTTCTGAGAAGATATGGAGTTGTTACAAATCATAAGGATGATACTCTCACCATTCTTGGCCAGGTTTTATAACTTTACTATAATAAGGATGGAATGGTTTAGAAAAAGAAGCCCAGCCTATTCATAAATCTGTTCTATAAAGATGGAGTAGTCCTGATTGAGGATGTTAATGCACAAGAAAAGATAAAACACTACCCACCCAGATTAATGAGTCAAATGGCATCCCTCTTTGGTCAATTTAGCTCATTACTATATCAACAGGAGATCAAGTAATCATCCCAACTGGACTGACAATTGAATCCTGAAAATACTTTATGGCAAATTATACCAACTATGGTCCAGATCATGATTTGAGACAAACATCGCACTTGGTATCATCATTCCTGGCCATATAGAAATTCACATCTTGTGTCCTAACCTAAACAATTAACCCATTACCATTAATTGACATCAGGCAAGCACTTTCCTGCATCTGCTCCCTATCACAGAATTTTATTCATTTCACAAGTTTGGAACTTTTGTCAGATTAGGGCTTCCAGAAAAGGACCTAATCAGCATTAATAATGTTGTCCCTATAGCTGATTTAAAAAACTTGATCAACTCTGAGAAGAGCTGAGCTCAGGAGCTATTTTCTATATATCAGGAAATATTTGCATAAGATGAATTTTTTCCTGGGATATGCTAATGGTTTTTTCCACACTATTGATACCAGAGATCATGACCTGATATGATTAAGCCCAATTAGACGCTCAAAATTATCAGAAGAAGCTGTTTTCAAGGAATTTAAAAAACACCTCAATTGTGCCATGTTAGTGCCTTCAAAAAGTCCTTGGGCTGTACCAATTTTGGTAGTGAAAAAGAAGGATGGAAGCAATCAAGTTGTCATTGATTAACAGAAGTTAAACAATATCACAAAAAAGTACATATAACCTCTGCCAAGGATTGATGATGCCTTGGACAGGCTAGGGGGCATGAAGTCCTTCTTGGCGATGGACCTTATCAGTGGGTGTTAGAAATAGATATGCCTGAAGATGGCGCAAAAAATGTGCAACTATAACCCAAGAGGGCCTATTTTAGCCAACAAGAATGCCTCAAGGGCTCTTCAATGCCCCAGCTACCTTCCATAGAACCATGAACACAATCCTGAGAGATTAAGGTTATCATGTGTACTAGTGTACCTTGACCATATTAATGTTTTCAGTCACACTTTTGATGACCACCTGGAACACTTAGAGGAGGTTTTCAGAAGCCTGGAAGCTACAAACTTAAATATCAAGCCCAAAAAGTGCCAGTTCTTAAAGGATCATCTGGAATATCTTGGCTTTGTAATTGACAAAGTAGGTCTTCAGCCTTAACCCTCTAATTTAGATGCCATCTCTAAAATGAAATGGACCAAAATTCAAGCATGATATTCAAGTATTCCTAGGCATGATTGGTTACAATCACCAATTTATTGCCAATTTTGCACAGCTTGGAGAACCGCTCTACTATCTACTTAAGGTTAAGGGCCCATTTGATTGGAATCCGGCTTGTTAATAAGCATTTAATCAACTCTGATTGGCACTATCTGTAGCGCCCATCCTTCAATATCTGGACTTTGATTAGGAATTTATCATCCAAACTGATGCATCGCTAATGGCAGTTGGAGCCAAATTATATCATATTGGGATGGACAGCGAAGAGCATCCAGTTTCCTTTGCTAGTCAGACCTTAAAAGCCATGAGAGAAATTATACAGTGACAGAATGGGAAACCTTGGCAGTCATATAAGCTTACAAGCAATTTAGGGTCTATCTACATGGCACTCACTTTTAAGTTATTACTGATCATACATCCCTAAGATGGCTGAACAACTTAAGAGAGCCTGAGGGATGATTAGCCCGCTAGTTCTTGAAGCTTCAATCCTACAACATCTTCTACCATTCAGCTACCAGTATAACACCTTTTCAGCTATCATATGGGAGACATCCAGCCCTACCATCACTACTATATTTGATCCTAGAAGGTCCCGGTGAGAACAACTATCCTCAATATGTCAAGAAACTTGTAGATACCCTAATCAAATTTAAAGCATAAGTCTTCAACAACAGTTTGCTGTGAAAAAGACCTGACACAAAAAAGATATGGAAAAAATGCTACAAATTGGCTGATTTTGGAGTAGGCAATTATATTTTATTTTGCAACCCCCACAGGTCAGGCTGATTGCAATAGATAGATTGCATCTGGGTTAGACCATTCAAAATAATAGAGAAGGCATCACAATTCATATGTACTTTTAAGGATGTTAATATTGGCCATATATACAACTGTGTCCATGCAAAATTTCTAAGAAGGTTCAATAAGTTGACCAATCAAAGAAATATATATATATAATAATAATATTGCAAAAATAAAGAAAAATAAAATAAAAAGGAAAAAGGAAAGGAAAAAGAGATGAAAAAGAAAAAAAATAATATAATATAATATAAAAATAATATATATAAAAAAAGAAAAAATATATAATATAATTAATTAATACTATTGTTTACTCTTAAGGAGGGGAGATCTAACTCCAAATCCATCAGTAAATAGGGCCAATGTTAAGGCTGTTATCTGTACTTTTATTTATTGGCAATTTGGGCTGAAATTAAAAGCTGAATGACAACAATTAAATGCAGATTAATCAAGAAATATTAGGATGTATATTCAAGTCAATTGGGGGAAATATCATATTTTGGAGGTTGACTTAAAAATAAATCCTTGGACAACCATAAACTCAGGCTGAATATTTTTACATCAATTTGGGCTGATTACCCTTTCAACAACTTGGGCCAACTACCCTTACATCAACTCAGGCTGATTATATTTATATAACTCAGTATTAGTCCCAATTGACTATGAGCTATATCAACTATATCTTAAAGAAATCATCCTGGGAATGATATCTAAACAGATCTAAAAATCAATGGACAACAATAATAAGATTGCCCCTTAAATTATTGCAATCATTTTTCTGCCCTATGGCAAATTATATATATCAATCCTTATAATCAGCATGATAGCACTTACACATTGACTTCCCAAATGGGAGTACCTAGTGCTATTGAGAGGCCTGCTGATATCCCACTTAGAGAATATATCATTTAATTTAAATTGAAGCAAATTTTCCCAGAAGTCATATTTCATCAGCTGCACAATATACTTAAATCAGGCTGACCTTAGGATAATTATGTGTTACAATTTTTGTACTTGAAACCTTTTCAATTCTGAAAATTTTGCCACCCATAGTCCTAGTAATAGGCCATAATCATATCAATTCAAGGGCTGAACTGAGGTGGAAAATAATATCTGCATGAGTTGCATGCTTGAAATGTGGCCGGGAGATGCCCTGGAGGTATAAATACCGGGACCTGGCCTAATAAAATGTTATCCAATGATATCTCTTAATAAAGTTATATACTTTAGTTTTCCTTTATCTAGTTTTTATAAGATTCTTTTCTTGAAGAGTGTTGACAAGCTGTTAAATCAGAAATAAAAACCGTGCATCAAACCATTTTCCAAAAAAGGTAACCAAAGTTAAAGATTTAAATATACCCAATCAACAAAAGGTAAACCTAAATTAAACTCTTTCCAGGATAGCATCAACCCTATATTATTAAATATTGATGCTTTATTATAGAAACATATGGTATGTTTATTAACTGGTACTAGAATTTATAAATGGATTTAGGAACGGTAAAGGTATTTTTATTGGACATCGATGAATCCCCCCTTGGGTTGGGACCATCTAGTACTAAAAACAGGTATTTTTATTGGAAAGAAATTAACCAACCGTATCCCCACACGGAGAAAATCTCGTCGAAACCAAGCTATAGTGATCAATAAAACTATAAAAAGGTGTTCAGTTATACCCTAAGGTGAGTTAAGGGCAATTAAACCCAAGCGTGTGTACTTCCACGATAGCATCGTAGTCTATAGGTTTCATCACCCTATCTCGCTATAGCTTATGCGTGATGAAAGTTACCTAGATTAGATTTACGCTAGAAATATACATCTCGTTTGAAGCTTTAAGGATGTGATCAATTAAACTGGGTTTAGAGTTGTCGAATGGGGAAAATAAGCCTAGATCCAAACACGTCTACTATAGGCTACCTAAACTAGTAGTATAGCTACAATGCCAATACGTTTCAGCCCTTCAGCTTAATTTTAGTGACCCGTTTGCTGCCCCATATGCTAGCTTCAAAATAGGCATGCGAGCTGAACTTGTCAAGCCATCCATAGGGCGGACTTTTCTCACAAGCCCAAGGCCGTTGACAAAAGATGGTCTCAACACTTGATTACTTTATTGCTTAAAATATACCCTGAGGAAGAGGTTTATTAACGTAGACAAATTCTAACAAAGATAGTTCACTAGATAAGTATGCAGGTAGGGGTATGGCACTGTATGCAGGTAGGGGTATGACACTCGGGAGTGAGAAATACTATTGGGATCAGTTTGGGGCGACACCTGGGGATTGGACCCTCACCTGGTCCCACACTTGGATTAGGGTTTCCACCGCCGAGTTCTTTTTGGCCATGTCGTCAAAGTCCCTCAAATCGTCCTGGCACCTCAGCAGGGTGGGGCCGAAAACCACGCCGATGTTTTTGCTGCTCATGAGGTTCGACTTCTGGTCGAGGTAAATCCTGTGCAGGTGATCGAGGAAGAACGTGAGGGTCCTACGGTAGGCGGGCGGCAGGGCGGCCAGCACCATGGCGTAGGCCTCGACGCGCTCGGACTCGGGGGTGGTCGACGCTTGAAGCCAGGCGTCGTAAAATTCATACGTGAAGAGCGGGATGGGGAGCTCGCGAAAGTACTGTTTCAGGACTGAGGTGACGGCGGTGATGTCGCTGAACTCTTCCACGTTCAGATCGACGGGCCCATCCACCAACTGCTGGCGGAGGCTTTTCATCACGGTTTGGGGGCCGGACTTGCGATAGATCCCCTCCATCTTCATAGCTAGACTTGAGCCGTGGAAGGCGAAAGGCTTACCTCGGGCCTCGACGGCCTTGACGCATTGCTCGACGATCCGCGGAATTGAGCCGTCGTCCTCCGAGGCTAGTTGCTGCGAGAGTTCAACCCCAAACACACCTAAGGTAAGACGGGGCAATAAAAAAAGTACCTGGGGCTTCAAGGCTAGGGGGCGGCGAAGGCCTGCCGGAGGGCGTATCAAACACGCGGGGATACTCCCGGCCGGATCCAGGGCAGTCCACGGGGGCGAAGGGGGCGCATTTAACGTGGCAATGAAACCCACAGTCTAAAGCTTAGGCATATCGCATGCGTTACCTGAGCAGCGCAGCTCACGAGTCTGGAGCCCCCACATCTTTTCCTTGCAAGCGTCGCAACGCACGGGTCGCAGGTAAGGGTGAGGCAACAGGGTGTGGGTGTCCGTTTGCCCATCCAACGAGGCCAACCCAGCGGGAGCTGACTTATTATCCGCATCCCGAGACGGCAACTCGGTAGGTGGGCCTTTGGGCGAAGATATCTGGGCCTTGAGGGAATCGGCTTGCTTTGAAGACGAATTCGGGGCCTTTGTCTCGCCTGACCTTGGCCCCGACTTAAAAGCCATCTTCCAGAAGCGTTTGCCATATTTTGCATCTCGCCCAGCCGAGGTCGGCGGCGATTGTGGCACGCTGGCCGAATCGGGGATTGAGAGGTCATCCATCGAGGTGCGTTTGCTCGGGGTGAGATGATCCCCTCATCTGAAGGATGCGCGTCCAGGCTGCGGCGTGCGGCGGACACCCGTTCTTTGAGGGGGCTATCGGATGAGGCGGACGCCTGGAGCCCACCGCCCAAACGAGGTTCATCATCCTCCATCACACTGCAGTGCGTAGACGTTTCGCGACCTTCCGACACCGACGAAGTGGAGCCGCTCTCAGCCTTGTTTTCAGCCCTTCGTTGCTCGTGGGCTTGGGCTAGCTCGGCGTCCAGTTCGGAGATTCGGCGGGTGAGGTCAAGGATAGTATGGAGGTTGGCCTTGTTATCGTTCTCGCTGCGCAACAGCTGTGCCTCAACAACCTTTCGTCGGCTGATCTCGTTGGCAAACTCCTCCTGGAAGACCTTGATGCGTTCCGTCACTTGGTCGTTGTGTAACTTGAGTTTAGAATAGTTGAACTCGGATTCCGCCAGCTGGCGCTGCAAACTCTTGATGTCGGCTCGGAGCCCGTCCACGAGAGCTTGGCTGTAGGTTTGTTCCGAAGTGACCTTCTCGGCCGTGTTCTTGCGGACCATGGAAGGTTTCCTACTGGCATCGCTTCCCGCCTGATGCTCTAGGATGGCGCCTAGATTACTACGCGGGGTGCCTGCCTTGGTCGTGCTTGCGCTGTGGGAGTGGGATGTCACCGGGGCGGAGTTGGCTTTGAAGTGGGTGGATTCTGGGCTAGCCGAACTTGGCCGGTCCTTATCCTCAGCCCCTAGCTCCTAGTCGCATTAGCACCTCCCCATAAACCTCTTTACAAAGAGCGCTTCCACTGGCAAAGAGGGCAACGACTTCTCCTTCATACCGTTAGTGGCTTTGGATGCGTTTGAGGCGTGACCCTTCTTCTTTTGTGCCTCGCGTCGCTCGGCGTAACAGCTCATACAGTAGATCCCCTGGATACGCGTGTAAGCCAAAACCCAACCAACCGCTCCCTACACTACTGGTCCTGGCAAACAGGGAGCCCTCTATCTTATTGGCACACTTTGTACACTTGAAGCACCTCGCGTGGTAGCATTGGTCAGCTAAAAGCGAAATTCAGCCCTTGAGCTTCGTAAGCGACCCACCCGTCATGACCGCCTCATCCGAGATGGGTAGGTTACAGACACTGCAATGCTGGGAGCAGTTCGAGCACAGCGGGGAGCCATCCGACAATAACAGAAGGTTAGAATCCGGCTCAATGTTGTTGCGGCACTTGACGCAATTGAAACTAAGCGGCGATTAGCTATCCCGCATAAAAAGATAAACTGTCGCGGTCGCGTTAAAAATTAACCGGCCGTCCTTAGGAGACCGGCCGGCAAAAGTTAAAATTCCGGATAAGACAATAGTAGATCCGTTTAAGATTTATAGGCTGCAACTTAAAGATGCACCTCTTGGCAAGGCATTTTAGTGGCCAAAAGGACGACAACCAAACTAAAGATTAAAAGTTTGGAAGCGTCGATAGGCCAGTTAAGGTCACTAAATAGCTTTGATAAAGAGCAACCCCAAATAAAAGCTTAATGAACAGATTCGAACTTTAGTTAGCAACCCAGTCCAGGCGGTAAAAACAAAAGGGTAAACAACAAGCAATAAGGTCATCAAAAGCGTATGCGTTAGAGCCACCACTTAAATAGGCTTTACAAACCAACCCGAAATTAACCCAATGGATAGTAGGTTTGAACCAGATGAAACCGCTTACCAAGCGAGATGCCACATGCCATTACCGAATTGTACGATGGAACCATGTTCGATGTTGGTTGCACAACCTCTGCAAAAGGGTTTTCCCACCCCATTACTGCCGCTAGTTGACATGGCGCCAATCGACGAAACTGGGCAGTTGGGGTAATATTCGAAATACACTCGGAGGGAATCAAGGTTTAACCCAGTGGGGATGTAAAGCTGGCGGTTGGATTAGCAACAATTTAGATGATGCGAGTTAATTCAAAGCTAGGGGAGTGAAAAGCTAACAACGGATATGAGGTGCGGAGGGTTAGGGTGCACAATTTGAGATGGCATATTGGTAAGCTAATTATTAGGGTTGGCTGCCACTCGCGTGCCTTCATGACCTCATGTCAACTGAATTCTGGTGTGACCATTAAGTGACGCCAAATCATCCAGTTTGGGATTTCTCAGGATTCGAGCCCATTCATTAGCTATTAAGATGAACTTAATCCTTTTCTATATATATTCGAGGTGGGTTGACTTTGGGACAAATATACCACACAGAATTTCTCTAGTCAGTATAAATTCCGAACTCGAAATCTGCACTAGGGTGGAAGCAGTTTTGCCTGCCAGGCTAACTACCCATTTAATCCTTTTCTATATTAATAAAAGCAAATGTGTGTGGATGTGTGTGATGCCCAGCCAAAACTAGAGCATGTATAGCTTTGAAATTTTGAATATAGGTGGAAGGGAGGGGGTCCGTGTGCACCCCGAAGCCGGATTTTTAATTTTTATAATAAGATAAAATGTTCTATATGTAACAAGTTAAAATTTTATATGTTTTTAATGGAAATCGGTATATTATGGCTGAGAATGATATTCGGTTGATTCGATAGTTTAAATGGGTTTGGTGAGCGGTTGGTGGTTTTGGGCCGATTAATAAACTTAACGGTTTTAATAAAGAAGTTAGTGATTGGTTGATTCGATAAGTTAATTTGTTTTGGTAAGTGGTTGGTGATTGGTTGATTTTTAATCAAATGGTTCTAGCTAAGTGGTTTAGTGGTTTAGTTAATTCGTAGGTTTAATTGGGTATGGCTGAACGGTTGGTAATTAACCGACTTTGAAAAAGAAGGTTCTCAATTCGACCTGTATGTATGTTTTTTTTTCTTTTTTTTCTGTTTGTTCGCGCATAACTCTGAAAATACTGGACCGATTTGGATGATCATCTTATCCAAAAAAAAGAGGATGCTCCAACTTAGGTCCCATTTTACTTTTGTAAGTATTGGTCAAGTATCTGCCCATTAATTTAGTAATTATATCAAAATGGGCTCGGAAACGATGGAGCCTATTGTGAAACCAGTTCATCGCTGGACAAACTTTATTCTGGCATTGGTGAAGCGATAGCTTTGAAGCATTTTTGATATGCCCTATGGCTGGGGGTATATTCAAAATCAAGGCAAGTATGAGATCATAGTAGGATTAGATTAAATCATTATAGATGGCTATCGTTTTTGTATAATTTGACCAATAAACTCATCTAAAATTAATAAAAATGAATTATTTTAGATAGCGATCAATAAATTTACATAGATTGACTAATAAAAGCAACCAAATCTAATAAAGTGAATTACTGTAAATGGCGATCAGTAAATTTGGCATGCGTTAACCAATAAAATCATCTAAGTTTAATAAAATGAATTATTAGTATATTTGTTTATAAGGTACTATATATAATAGATATACAATGAGTTTTATTTTATAGAAACATAGTAAGGGGTCAAAAACAATATATAGAGATAGTGATATTTAATAAAAGTAAGAAAAAGAGCCACTTTTAAAAATGCACTAATTTTTTGAGAGGAAAAGAGTTGAGGGTAAAATTTTTTTTGGGAAAAAAAGAACCTCCTTTGAAAAAAGCTCTAAAAAGTATGAAATAATTGAGGAATTACACCTCCTCAATAAAACCATTTTTGAAGTTGGCACCATATTTTAACTGACTTATAATAGGTATTCATAATTTATATACTCAGTACTATTTATTCTAAGTTGTTTATAGTTTATATTTGAACCTAATCCAGGCATAAGATATAGATTGTATTTATGAGCAAAATTCTATAATTCAGTTTAAAATATGGTGCTGACTTCAAAAATGGTTTTATTGAGGAGGTATAATTTCTCAATTATTTCATACTTTTTAGAGCTTTTTTTAAAGGAGGTTCTTTTTTTCCCAATTTTTTTTGTGATTGAATTTGGAAGTAGATTAAAATATTCTAAATAAACTCCAATAAATTTTATTTATACTGAATGAAATGAAATTAAACTTTGGATATATTTTTTATATAACTTTTAATTTTTACTTTTAATTTTTGTTTGGTATCATACCATTGACAGATGATAAGAACTTGTCACCGGTCAACAATATGTTAATTGATTTTGGCTAAGTGGTTGGAGGTTGGAATATTTGATAGGATTAATGGTTTCTGAGCTTATTGATGGCTATCTATCAATATAAAAATTAAACTAATTTAGAATCATCTGATAAGTTATAAGCTGGGTGTAGTTGTGCACACCTGTAACCACAAACTAAGTGGGTAAAAATGCTATAACAGGTTCAAAACATGTTATAGCTAGGATGAATATAATTTCCTCCATCCCTCTTACCATTCCTTATTCAATTAATGATATGAAGGTAAAAAATCTGCTAAGTTATAAACACTGTAGCAAAGTACAGGTATACTACTAGTCCAAATTTAAATTCCAAATGATCAGTCAAAGGAGGGTTGTTAATTGAAATTCACCCATCCTATTTGGTAATCTTGAGGTTCTAAATATGGATATCCTTATTCAATCCAATGGGTTTTATTGATATTACCTCTAAATTGGTTTAACCATCAATGTTAAATAAAGTGGTTGAGTCGGAAACCACTTGAAGAATTGCCATTAGATATTGTTTTATCCAAACAATTGGCGTATGCTAAGTGGTATCCAATATGAGTTTAAAGTTTTTTATTAAAAGATAAGTGTATAGTAACTTTTTTGTTATTGTTTAATGAATTGGTTATAACCCGTCCCCCATCGATAGTAAATCTTGCCCTAGATCTATCCTATAAAGCTAGTAAAAAATCCTTAACGAGTTTTCTTTATAAGTTTATTTGCTTTTGTATAAATTGTTATAGTACTCATAAACCAGCTTCATGTTAGGGTTTTATTGGACTGGATTTTTATTTTTACTCTTTCATTCATGCGCTAACTGTTTTCTATCCTTAGGCTTCACATTTTAGCGTTTTATTAGCTCCATATCAAATTTCAAAGTATCCATATTTGCAAACTTGGCTACTTATAAATTATACCGTTTGTTTTGATGTTTTCTTTACCTTTCGGCTATCTTTACATCCACACTGAGTGCTTTGACAGGTGCATATTTTGTATGAATATCTAGTTTGATCCTTCCAGTTTACCTCTTCCCACTTACGTCTGGGGGAGCCTATTTATAGCATAGCCAAGGGTAAAAATTATATACTAAAATAAGTTAAGCTGCCAAGATTATAAAAACTTGAAAGAGGTAATAGTTTTTTTACACTTCCCGGATGCCCCAATATTTACCTGCGTTTTGCATGAGCCAACCCTAACCTGGTAATATATTTTTGCAAGTATATTTATCATTCTACAAAGACCAACTAATTTAAACTTTGGAATATTAATTAATTTCTGATTATTATAAATTAGTAAAAATCAAGGGTAGCAAAACATTAAACCTTTACAACTTCAACCTACATCTTAAACTACAAATCAACGTGCACAAATACCTTTGCGATCTTCAGCTCTCCATCCACTTTTTATACCTACCGACAACCAACTATTTAAACCTCAACTTTAGTTTAGCAAGGTCAGTTTTAATTTGGCCTGATAACTTCAAGTGAAATTTAGTAACGGTGGGTTTAATTTTTTTGTTAGGTTTTGGATGATTCTGGCTTGGCATAAAACGTTTCGGTGATTTAAGGCTACCCCAAAACTTAATTTTTATACCCGTTTTAACGTTCACTTAAGCTATATCGACTTGGTTAGCGATTAATATGGGTACTACGGCCACAAGTTATTTGATAAAATTGGTATAAAACAAACAATTAGAATTTTTGAAATTAGAGCTTTATGAGAGGGAAGAGGAGCATGCTTCCTTTACGTTATGTTTTAGTTTTTTAATTGTCCAACAATACTTGGAATCCAACTTGGAAATTTTTATCCCGTTGGGCCACCCGATTTAACCTTTGCAATGATTATTGATAGATAAAATTTTAGCTTTGTGTAGGTTTTGTGCATCAATGTTGCCGTATCCAAATCGCCATATTTAAATTATCAGTTTAACTTTAAGGTGATCTATTAGTATCAAATGACTTGGTAAGTATTGAATTGTCTTGCTAGCAAATTGCTTATGTAATATCTCTCTCATTGAGACTATGAAAGCAGGAAAGTGTTTAATTTGAGGCAGGCTAACCAGGGGATGGGCCCTGCCAACAACCAATGAAGGATTAAAGTACGGTTGGCTTAAACCCCATTAGGTTGGTACTTCAGTTGATGTAAGTTTTACAATCGCTTTGGGTCTTGTTTGTGTTATCTGACAAGGTTAAGATTCTGGATGATCAGTTTTACTCTCCAACCATAGGAGTCTACAACTGGCACCCTGGTGTGTGCAGAAAGTAGGATTTGAACCTTCACCTCCAGCATGGTAGTCAGCCATGCTACCAACTATGCCACTACCATTTAAAAGCAGAAAGCCAAGTAGTTATTGTCAAAAGGCTAGAATGGCACTGAGATTTTTTAAATAGGCTATAAAACTTTTCACAGATTATCCATTTATCTATCTCTCTTCTACAAGTATAAAGCCACTTAATACTCAAAATATTTGTAGGAAGTAGGTATGACCCCACTTCCCCTTTTATTAAAGAATAAGTTTTAAATAGAACTTGAATCTTTTCCAGCATATTTCCTTCCTACATCTTTAAGTTTTGTCTGCCAAGGGAAACTCCCAATGTTCTCTACGCTTGCCACCCACCAATTACTGCCATATTGATACTGAATTATCAAATGATTGTAAACTGCACCAAGCCACCACCCAAAAAATAATAGCCAACTGCTAGCATTCCCAACAAAATGGCGATCCTGCTTTAATTAAACCTGACTATTTGCCAGGCTTGATGATAAATCAAGTTATAACCCTAGCCTTTGTGGGGTATTTGCTCACAAAGTCATCAAAAATTTAACCATAAACTGAGTGAAAAATAATTAGAAGCTTACAAAGCCTGAGAAGATGACTATAGAGTCAATCGTGCATGTCAGATATCAGTATATTAGACATGGTAGGAAGAATATGACCATCTGACTCTCATGACAGAATTAATGCATAGACCTGAGAAGGGTTTAAAGGAGTTGCCATAATTAGTCACTCAGAAAATTGATAGTTGGTATAGCTCAAATCAACCCCAAGGAAATTGTGTTGGACTGAATTGAGTTAAGATACACTGAGATAAAATCCTTCCTAATCAAAATGAAGGATCATTAGAAGGTCAGTGACCAGCACTTAAGGTGGCACTTGAGGCAGTAAATAAGATGAACCTACAAAAGGTTAAGTTTCAAGAATCTGCCCAACGATTAAACTATATGATATCAAGTCTCATCTGACTTGGTACATTCAACTTTCGATTTTGATCTATAAAAAATATGCTATAAAGGCAGAATACCTTTCAGAATGTATCACCTAAGAGCCTCCCTTCCAGGATTTCTCCCTCCATAGTTTTTGTCAAGCCTTTTCCTTTTGGGGTTTATATTACTAAAATATGATATATAAAAACCTCTATCCTAAACTATAATAAAGTTACATCATTAATTCTATAGCATATTGAGTACTTGAATTCAATAAGTTATTTTATCATACTTTTCATAGAACGGATACTCTAGCTGACAAGACCTAGTGGTGACTTGGCACCCTTTAAAATCAAAAATATACTTGTCATGTATCTTAGTTGGCTTCAAGTAGTGACTGTTAGGATTCTTAGGCACAGCACCATTGAGCTCAAAAATGAAAGCCCAACAGGCTGGTGCTCACTGCAGGGGCTCAGCTGTCATAGAGCGCTGATAAGAATTAGACTGGGCTCCCAGTTGGGGTGTGTGAGCACCCAGCGGAGAGCCCAGAATGCCAAGGCACAGCAGTCCATGTGACTAGAAGAAGGGGAGATCTAGTAGGGATGTGAGGAAAGTAAATGTTTATAAATATACCTAAGGCCCCCAAGGCAAACCAGATGGTTGCAATGGGGGCAACCATGAGTCTTGCGGGGGAGAAGAAGAAGAAGAGGAAGAAGAAGAAGAAGAAGAGAAGAGAGAGAAGAAGAAGAAGAAGAAGAAGAAGAAGAAGAAGAAGAAGAAGAAGAAGAAGAAGAAGAAGAAGAAGAAGAAGAAGAAGAAGAAGAAGAAGAAGAAGAAGAAGAAGAAGAAGAAGAAGAAGGGGGAAGAAGAGAGAAGAAGAAGGGGGGGGGGGGGGGGGGCACCCCAAGGGTGGGAGAGGTGGGGAGGACAATGACTCTTCCAGGGTTCACAGTTGCTAGTCTTCAGTTATGGGTAGGTGAGTCTGTGCACCAGAGAGGAGTGGCACAGGGCTCACCGCATGGGCAGGGGTGCTGTCAGAGGGGTTAACGGACCTGCAACAAGTGTTAGGGCCTAGTCCCCCTTGGTTGGGGTACTACAGAACCCTCAGGTGGGTGGGATTAGCAGCGGACAAGCCAGGTGTGGGGGACGAGTCTGTGGACATTGGGGTGGGGGTGCCCTGAGGCTGCTCTGATAAAGGAGTGCTCTTGGAAAACCCAATGGCAAAGCAAACGGATGGGTTCACATTTGATGGATATGCAAAAATGGATGGAGAGTTGACTCCATCATTGAAAATGAGGCGGTTTACTGTGGATATTATCCACCACCATGTGGCTGGGTCGAGTGACCAGATGACCCATTCAGAGATCATTGGGATGATTATTTGGGTGGCGGCACACTTTGCTGGATCAATTGGCAGAATTTTGAACAAGAAAACAAACAGGTGGAGTCTGCGGCAAGGCATTCAGGGTATTCAGGCTTTATTTTAGTGCAAAGTGTGGGGAGAATAGAGAATGAACTGACAACTGCCCATTGGCAGGGCAGTTGCCTTAAGTATTGGGAGAATCACATAGTGGGAAGGCTGTCATGGAAATGGCAGAAGAAGTTTATACTGGCCTGCCAGTCGGGATGTGTAAGCACCCAAAAAGCAAGCCAGAATGCCAGAGGCATTGCTGACCAAATGACTTGATATGATACTGGGCATTGGGAAATGAAGAATTGTTGGTGTGGCACAAAGGTGAGAATGATCCTGACGACGAACCACACTGAACCCACTCCCAACCCAGGGGGTCTTGCTGCAGGGAGTGGAATCACTGAGATAGTCTCAATGAGATCCTCAGCATATGGGGCCATTTCAACTGGGATGGCAAGGAGATGGATTCTCTCTTGCAATTGGTGAATATATGGCCACAAGATCCCCATGTATTGCTGCCAGAAGTTAGTGATAATAAGGTCATAGAGCCAAAAATATCAGACTTGCTGAACCCAATATATGACAGAGGGGGACATAGTGACCAAGAGTAATGGTAGGGCCCATCTGGTATACAGACTGACAGGCCACCAGGGAAACGCAATCAGGGATGTGGTCAGAAGAAATAATAAAAATTGTTTGGGTTTTTTTGATAAAATTTTATTTGAAGGAAAAGGAAGAAAATTGACCAACAATTTTCACAGTGCTATGCAACTGGTTAAATAGTGGTTGATTGGGGTAGTGACAAGCTGGGATTGGGTCCCACAATTTTAACCTAACCGGAAAATTGTTTGGGAATTGCTGGGTTTGTTCCTTGAGAACCAACATCGCAAAATTTGGCGGTGGCCCAAGTTGCTGTTGGTTCGACC
>JAKSZP010011429.1:0-20686 GCA_022478985.1 Massospora cicadina | reverse complement strand
CTCTGTTGCAGCCTCAAGTCCGCTCCCATGTGTGGCGCTACCTGAGGCGGCTGTATCATACAGCTGAGTGCTCTAACGCTTTACACTCATCCTGTGTCATGTGTGGCCAGTATGGAACGCTGTTCCACCACCTGGAGAAGTGCCCCACCTCTAAAGTGATATGGCGCGAAGTCCAACGTCTGCTAGGCCAGGATCAAAAGCATCCCTTCAGTCTGTCAAGACTTATGTTTGCTTCATCAATGGCCTCCCCCCTCCCACCCTCCCTCCGTGCTCTGGTGGTTGCAATCGCCATGTGGACTATCCACACGATTGTCTTGGATGCCATCGCTGGCTCCATCCCCACCCTCCCTGAAGCTGTCCACATATTCTGGTCTCATTTGGTGAATCACTTTCAAGCGTGGATGTTTGGATATCTCCCACCGCGTCGCTGACAGCTGGTCTCCTTCTGGTTCCCAGTCTGGTTCATCAAATCAGACCCCTTCCTCCACACGTGCTCAATAGTGGCTACGACCCTACACACGTTCCCTCCCCCTCCCCATAAGTGGCGTTCCCGCTGGCAACAAGAGATAGCATCGCTTCTCTGGGGTGCCTCCCCTGGTACTAAGTTTTGTCTCATCTGAGTCATATTCAGAAGTGTCCATCCCATGGTCGGCCTTCCCCACAATAAATTTAAAATTTAAAGCTTGAACTAATGATCTATATTTGTAATAGATTCATATAGAAAAACTTTTTGGCTTACCAACACCCTTTAACATAACTACTATCTAAAAATGGAGATTGAGAAACTTTAAACCATTTAACTAATATTTAATTCTAAAATTAATATTTGATTTAGATCTATTAAATATTTTATACTTATAATGGTATAAAATATATATTCTTTAAACTTAGACTGTTTAGTTGGATTTTAATAAAATAAAAAGATATTTTTGACTTACCAATACTTTTTATATCTACTATAATTTAGGGACAGGAGGATGAGGCTTTTAAATCATTTAATGTATATATAACTATTGCCTATACTTATAACTTTTTCTTGGCTAAAGTATTTATGCTTGTCAGGCTATCAGATTTTAATTAGTGACATGAACGTTATTTAAAGGCATTCCCTAAAATCTTGTAAGTCAGGGTGAAGGTTGGCTAAAATCTTCTTATAACAAGAATTAAACTACTGAATAGGATTCAGAGGTCATTAGAGAATTTCTTAATAAAGATAAATAATAGTAAGGGAAAATTTTTTTAAATAAATAGTACTTTAAATAGTACCAGAAAATAATCAAGAATAAAATAAATGAAGGAATTATACCAGATGAAGGTTAGGTGCACACCATAATTTGTACCATATGTGAAGCTAGAAGCAGATTCAGAAATATGGGAGGTGATGGCACAGTTCAGTTGCAGGGTTGGAGTAGATCTGGATTCATCATGGAAGGCTATACTGAGAGCAATTATAGTAACGCAGTTAGGTGGTTTTTTATAATCTACCATTAGAAAGCCAATAAGTTAGTAAAGTATAATATGGCATAAAGTAGTATATGTGCAAAATAAAAGAGTAGAACGTTGATTATAATCTTTAGGCTTAATACTAAGGTGATAATAAGTTACTCCAGGCATTCTTCCTTACCTCATTGGACAGTGGAGTACTAATTAATGCAATTTATCAGAACATGTTGAGTTGTAAATGACATTTTAATAGAAATCATTTAGTGCTTAAAAATAGAATTTTATTAATAACTTTGGGCCTTAGCCCAATTATATGTCAATCTACAATTAATGATAATCTTTTGAATATTAGGCCCAAGAAAGTAGCAATAAATAATATATTTTGTTTATTTTAGTATTGAGGTGGGCTGACCTTGGGACAAATAGACCACACCGATAACTTTTCTAACCAGTACAGGTTTCAAACTTGTGTTCAACAAAACCTGCACTAGAGTGGAAGCAGGAATTACCCTGCCAGGCTAGCCACCTTCAAATTTTAATTATCTTATTACAGTATAAAAAACTTGCTTATATTTGTTTTCCCTCTCCATATAATATCTGTGCAAGTGTTGGTTGAAATTGATCTATTAGTTTGGATTGGAATATACCCATAAATTAATTAGGCATATTGAATCAGCAAACATCAACCGCTTGACAAAACCATTTAAACTGTAAAATCAACCAATCACTTACTACTTGCTAAAAAAATTATCTTATTAATTATCCAAATGACCACCCAATGCTTGGAAACACAATTGGAACTATTGAATCAAGGATATATCAAACTTCCCAGCCATAACAATATACTCATTGCAACAAAAAAATTATAAAATTTCCACTTCTTATATATAAAACTATTTTACTTTACTATAAATTTAAAAAATATGGTAGGATGTTATATTGTCATCTGACCTTAGTAAATGTGCAAAATTATATCTATAGGGCATGTCAAGAATTATGTTAAATGAAGGATACAAGATTTCAGGGTAAATAAGATGATGAGTTAAATAAAAGCAATAAGTAAATTTGTCAGCCCTTAGGCCCAAGTAAGCATCGTCAACACTTAAATGACAGCGTTCTCAGGATTTAGGCCTGAGTAAGTGTTAATCAATATTCAAGCTAATAAAGGTAAGCCAAAATTGAAGAAAACAATTAAGTTGGGAACCATAGTTGAGGCTTTACCTAACCTAAGGCAAAGCTCAACAATGCTTTTATATAAAAACCAAGCATATAGAAAAAAAGATGATGAAACTATTATAATGACTAGAATCTTTAAAAGTATCAAGGGTGGTAAGTGGTGTAAGGATCTGTAGCACTTAACATACTATTAGTACTGGGAAGGCTAGATTGTGGGGGATAGAACTGGTGAGAGGAGGATAGCAGAGATTGAGCTAGCCCCATATATGGTTTAGAGTAGGATAAGTCAAAGTGATCCTAGCCTTGATGGATATAGTAAGAAGGGTAATATTGAAGCAAGTGAGGTTGTTGCTGTATTGAATCATGATATATATTCATAGAATACTGGTTAGGGTCCAAGTGAGGAGAGAAATATGCTGATATTTGATAGTTTAGCTTCTGTTGGGATAGCTCAACCTGTTCCACTGAACTTGGTACTGGAAGTCCATCTTGAGCTCTAGCCTTAGTCCTGCAGTTCTGAAACAAAATCTAGACTGAATGCTCACTCAAGTTCAACTGTTGAGCTAGTTCAGTGTATACTTGGCTACTGGGGTGTATATTCAAAGCAAACTTAGCTTCAAGTTCAAGGAGTTGATTAGAAATGAGGGTTGTCCTCCTATAAGTAACCATATAGTAAAGTAATTTATTAATAAATTTATAAACTTATCTTCCAAATTAAATTAGATAACAGAGCTTTTGATAATTTTTAATTAGCTAAAAATAAGTGATTTGATTATATGTTCACTTTAAAATTTAAATGTGGCTTCAAGTGATCCTGTTAATCATATGGTAAATGGTGTGATAAATTGACTCTTTATTTAATGAGTCAACCCAAACCCAAAGAATAAATTTTCTATCTAATCTACTTATCTGCAGCTTAAATAACATAGAATACCTTATTATATTTAAAGCAATAGATTCAAAATGATTTTTTACTGGCAAGTATCAATATACTATATATACAGTAGAATTTGAAGCTGCAACCAATTATAAATTTTTACATAAGGTATCAATTAACTCAACTGAATCATAATTTGAGCTTTAGTTGTAGCCAGCTTAGAACTTAGATAACTTGTATTAGCCTCAAAGTTATCCAGAAGCATGGTCAATTTATAAGATACTGATTCATTGGATTAAGTGGAATTATCCATTGGTTAGGTTTGGATTATAAGCTCAAACTCATATCCATCATATCTATTTAATATCATACCAAGTTTCATTTTGATTAACCAGTTCTGTCAAACTTTTACTGATTTTTATTTTATTTGAGGTGGGACAACCTGGGGATGATACTGCACTGATGAAGGGGATTCAAATTAATAGGAAAGGAGGCCAAAACCCAAAAAACTCTATGCACAGCATATGATAGGCCAGGAACTCTATAGACCACCTTGCTATTTGCTATCTCAGTTTGGGCATTGGTGCGCAATGCCAAAACAGTCATAATCATCCCCTACCCAAAGTTCATCTACCAGGATTGAACTTGGGGAGGCAGTGGTAGAGGTCCCTATTCTACCACTGGAGTATCTTCCACCAAACTTTTACTGATAATATAAAGCCTCTTTAGATGAGGTAGAAATTGTATCAACATTTAAAATTAGTGTTGAGATTAACATGAATTAAAATTGTGTTAACATAAGTAATTATAAAAGCTCCGACATAAAGTGCAGTTGTTCTTGAGATCAGTATTTATATTCAGAAGGATCAATTATTATCGCACCAACTTGATTTAATCAATTTTACCAAAAGCTGCTAATTGAGAGCTTAAATTCACCATAATAGCATTAAAACTGATTTCCGTAAGATTATTTAAATTGAATCTCCGGTGTAGCATTTGCCATTGCTTAGTATTTTATTTCAAATTCAAGGCAGGCTTTATTATGTCATCATTTACTTTAAAAGGAATGGTTAAAAGTTACTAAATTAGTACTGCTGATTTAGAACTATTGATTTACCACTTCTCTTTTATAATATCTTTTTTATTAAAGAAATTAAATTTATTTTGCTTTTTGGACTAGCTTTCGATGTAAGGGTATAAGCTGATAATGGAAAGTATGCGAATGATCTAGAATGGTATACTATAAACCTTTCCATTTTAAAATTCTAAAGCTAGACTGAAAAGGTAACTAGATCCCACTTGCATTTTGTCCTTCAACTCCAATTGGCCATATTAAAGCCGCGTATGGAAAAAGCTTCTAATTAAAATAAATACTTGAAACCAATCAGTAACTATGATATGTGTTGACCCATTATATATTAAGTAGATATGCGGAGAAACCTTGGTTGCCATTTTAGGTGAGCAAAATTGGCCTTACATACCTAAGCTGTTTTTTAGTTACCAACTTCAATATTGCTAAATTTGTTAATCGACTTGAAATACATCGCTACCCTAGAATAACGTTGCAGGCTTATTGCAAGGTACATGCCAAACCTCAAGCTCAATGTTAATTCTTAGCATATAGTCTTGATTCCGCCGAGTCAGTTTGCACAGGGTATTAGCCACTGGGCAACCAATCAGATGATATGAAGATCGCTGATTCTTTTAATAAAACTAATAACTTCTTCACACGGAGCTATCACCCCTTATTTTGATCTTTATTATTGTACTAATACGTAGACCTTTCTGCAACAATCTACTTTCTGAATGAATTTCCATCAATTCACTCTGTAACTCTTTATATCTCGATTCCCCAAGCTGGATGCATCCTTGGCTTGGTGTCTTCTATTCATTTCTCCCTTTTAATTCAAAACTCCCATTTATCCTAATCTTGGCATAATCTCCCATTCTCACCAATTGGTCAACATTTCAATCGATTTTTATATGTATGCTTCTCTTTGTTAGCTCAATACTCATCCCAATTCCCCCTCCAATCCATCGTATGGTTAGCACATCATCCAGTCATATTAACTTCCTGAAATTACCCCCCCTTTGACTGGATGATATGCTCTTACTGTTCGTAGGCTCAAAGAAACTTAGTGTGAACTCAGTTGATGATCCAACCCCCGCAGGTTCCTTGATGGTGTAAACATCCATGCCAGTATTTTCAATTATCTCAAATGGACCAACCCAGATGTTAGAAAGCTTGTTTTTCCTCCCAAAACTGTGCTGATCATGGAATAAAACATGGTCCAATATGGAGTATAATGGAAGTCTGCTTTGTTGCTTCTGATCAGTGGCCTGATCACGAATCTTCTTAGCCAAACTAGTAGAATAGGCTTCCAATTGTAGCTTGATCTATATCCGTAAGGGTCTAAAAATAATGCTGGGGGTCCACTCCAACAGTATCCTCTACACATGAATAAAGCAAGGCAGGCAAAGCTAGATGTCAACTATACAACAGTTGGGATGGGCTCTTATCAGTGGACAAATGATAGCTAATATTGTATGTGAATACAGCTGTAGGTAGAAGGGTGCTCCATTCTGAGGGTCAATCATTTACCAATTTTTGGCGGATATTCACTAAGGTTCCATTAACCTGCTCCACCATTCCATTAGATTCCAGATGATATGGGGTGATCAAAAACTGCACGGATTGCCATCAACTTGTTCAACTTTGGCAGAATATGTGAAGTGAAATTAGTTCCATTATCTGTTGAAATAAATTACGGGCAGCTATGTTGCTGAACAACACACTCCATGATGAATTTGGCAATAGTGACCACGCCCAAATTTTTGATGGCCCTAGCCTCCACCTATCGAGTCAGATGATCTATGGTGACAATAAAATACTTGTACTGATTGGTACTAGTTGGCAGAGGTCCTACTACATCAATAGAAATGGTGTGCCCCTCAGGTTGGGACCATCTAGTACTCAAAAAAATAGAAATGGTGTACCAGGCAAACTGGGGTTTGACCAGCTGGTATATGGTTCTCTTGTGGAATGGTTTCTCCACTTGACACTGATGACAACAACTAATTGTTTCCAATATATTGTAATGCATGCTCTCCCAGTAGTATTGGGGTCACAATATCTCCAGTGTTTTCCGCAATCCTCTGTGACCTACAGCCCAATGAGCATCCATAATTATTGCAGATCAAGCCAAAGGATTAGGAAAACTCAACATCATGTCACCAACACGCTTATATAGTTCTCCCCCATGTAGAAAGGTATCCGCCCTAAGTCCATCTAGTACCTTGATCACCTGTGGCAGCTCATCCTGGTATTTGTTTATCACCATCTTCTCATACATTATGTCAGCTAAATCCGCTGTGATTGTAACTGTTGGCAGCTATAGAGACAATCTGCATTTTGGTGTTTAGCCCCAGGACGGTGTACAATCTCAAAATCATATGATTGGAGCTTTAATGCCCAATGTGTGAGTCACCCTTCTGGTTCACGCAGATTCTGCAACCAATGCAAGGAAGCATGGTTCATTACAACTTGGAATCGTACCCCATGCAGATATACTCAAAACTGTTTATAGGCATAAATTACCGCTAAACATTCTCAATCAGTAATGGTGTAGTTCCATTCATGACAGCTCAAACTTCAACTACATAGGGCGACAGGATGCTCCATGCCATCATCGTCCTTCTGAGATAATACTGCCCCTATAGCGGAGAGAGAGGCATCCATTTGCACTATGAACTGTTTGTTGAAGTTGAGATATTGCAATATGGGTGTACTTGCTAACGTGGTGCACAATACATCGAAAGCATTCTGGCATTGTTCTGTACAATTGAAAGAAGCGTTTTTCTTCAGCAACTCGAAAAGTGGGGCCCTGATACAACTGAAATTGGGAATGAACTGGTGGTAATACCCAACCATCCCCATAAACACTTGAATGTCCCGCTTGCTACCTGGGTGGGTCATCTTGCTTATCACTTCCACTTTAGCCAGCTGCGGTTTAAGCCCATTTGAATCCATGACAAACCCAAGGTATTCCAATTGTTTCTTAAAGAAATGGCACTTTTGAGGCTTGATTTTGATATTAGTGACAGCGAGGCGCTGAAACACTTGTTCCAAATGGCCAAGGTGTTCAGTAAACATCCGCAAGAACATGTTGATATTGTCAAGATAAACTAAAACGCAGGACAACTTTAAATCACCTAGAATTGTATCCATGGCATGCTGGAACGTAGCCAGGGCATTTCACAACCCTTGTGGCATGTGAGTAGGTTGGAATAATTCTTTCTTTGTGATGATAGCGCATTTTTCCCATTCCACGGATGGCAATTCAATCTGCCAGTACCCCAAGATCAAATCCATGGCTGAGAAATAGTATACTCCTCCCAATCAATCTAACGCATCATCAATCCGCGGAAGAGGGTAGGAATCCTTCTTCAATACATTATTAAGTTTGCAATAGTCAATAACCACCTGATTTGAGCCATCTTTTTTCTTTACTATGAGCACCGGTGATGCCCATGGACTATTCAACAGCTCTATCATCCCTTGCACTATAATTTTATCCACCTCATTGGAAACAACCTCCTCCGCTGCTTTAGAACGTCTAATAGGTCGCAATCAAATGGGAGGGTGATCCCCAGTATCTATCCAATGTACCACCCCTTGAGCGCACCCCAAATTGTGATCATCATATGCGAAAAATATCTCAATACTTTTCAAATAGCGCCATAGCCTGTTCTTGTTGTTCTGTTGATAATCCAGTAAGCACTTCCCACGGAACCACGGTCAATACATTGAGTGGAGAGCTCATTGGCAGTCTGAGATCCTCCCAAGAGCTGAAATCATGATTACAGAGGACTTCTTATATAGGAGAAAAGTTTAAGTAAGCCACCACTTGGTGCCGCTGAATTGTTATGGTCTCTTTTTGTAAATTTGCTAGCAGCACTTTCACTTCTCCGTTCCCAGGTAGCAAAAACCCTGGAGCCACATGTGGCTCAAGCTGAGAGTGTTGGTAAGGAGCCATGATTTCACCATAAAGCCCTTTTGGGACATCAATTTTGAGCTCAGTCCCTACTATGCATTGGTGTCCAGAGGGTATGCTCTAATTGCTAGCCGCTCAAAGCGGAATCCCTTTGTATTCATAGATCTGGCTGGGGAGGACCCTGGTCCATCACTTCAGTTGTCAATAGCGCACAGGGATTACTCCATCGCTGTAGGCTAGATTGATTTGACTAGAATGGAACGAGTCCATTGGGAATCCATATGAGGTAAAATAAACAGGAATCTGTTGTCCTAAAATTTTAAGTGATTCCTCCGCCATGTCTATCACAACACCAAATTTCCTCATAAATGCTTCACCGGTTAGCATGTCATAATTGTTGTTTGGCAGAACCACCTCTGGGGAGGAAGCCTGGATGGACCCAAATTGTAAGGGAAACGCACTATATGCACCCTCAGATACAGTGCTATGAGTCCCCGCGGTTCTATATACTACTCAATAGTCCACATCCAGTTTGAGTAGAAGCTTAGCCACAAATTGGGTAGAGACTACGTTCACAGGGGCTCCAGTATCGATGATAGCCCATATTTTTGTATTTTGAACGAAAATGTCATAATAAGTACATTCTGAGTAAGAGGAACCATCAGTGTTTATTGCGTGTACATCCAAGGGCTTAATGTTACTTAGGAAAGAGGAGATGCTCTTGCTGACCTGTGGGTACTCATTGATGATTTTTCTCAACAGAAGGGCAGTGTGGACTCCTACCAAAGAAATAGCAGCCATTAAGGGACCTCAATACTTGTGTCAGTCTGTTCCAAGATCTGCTACGCATATGGCTTTGGCGCTTCCTGGCGAAACACAGAGCTTGAGGGTAAGATTTATACATTTGGACCCAGAAGCAGGGATACCCAATGGAAGCTATTGGTATAGTAATTCATCCAATTGAGTTTTGGATTCCTCCCAATTAGGAGCTGGGGATTCGTTAGGGACAAGTGGATTGGATATAGCGGAGGTAGAGCATCCCACCTCTACTCCAATCAAGCTTTTCCCTGCGGGGTCTCCTCAGTTGGTAATGCATACAATTGTGTTTTACTAGGGCAGTTTCCCGCATAATGCCCCCTCCAGCTGCATTGGAAGCAAGTATAAATAAAGGGTTTGCATACATAATATGCAGCTGAAGGACCAGTGCAATAATTAACGGTATGTTTCCAAGGTTGGGAACAAGCTGGTAGATCATATCTAGGTTGGAAAGGATTCGCTGATCTGTATTACAAATGAATATGTTCCAGCAGATGATATCATACCCACTGTTGTTCATGCTCTAAAGTCTTTGGTGCGGGGATAACAGAGGGTTGACGGGCTATATTAGGGGCGCTGTTCATGGCAGAGAGTTGGAATAAAGTGTTTACAATTTGAATAAGCCCTGCCTCTTCATTCAACACGTGAAACATAGCATTAGATAGTTTCTGATATGGTTTGACAGCTGCCATCATCACAATACCCATGTCTTTAGCAGTTAAAAGGTTGACTCTGATTAATACATGTGCTTCAGCTGAGAAACATTCAGAAAAATCTGACAGGGTCTCATCTTGGTGAAATTGTATAGTCAGAAAATCAGCTTTTCGTTGGGCCATCTTGGTTGCACCCCCAAACAGCTGAAGAACAATCGCCTTATTTTCTTATATGATGCTGAGCTGTTTGGGAGGTAGCAAGTAACTTGATCAGCGCTGTCTATATCAAGAGCAGATAGTAACAGTTTCACTTTCCATCGATCAGAAACTCCTTCTGAAGTGAATTTGAATCACTTGAAATACCCATGTAGGTTTCCATCATGACTAAAAGTAAGTAAGTTCTTGATTTGCATGGCTTCTCCTTGCTTCACACTTCTGCAGCAAGAACCAGGAGCATTGGTTCACCAGCCAGTTGAGCTCAAATCTGGTGTGATGAACTCAAAGGAAGTAGAGTCACGCGGGGTATACCTTCCATCGCTTGAAGGATATTTGTTAGTAAAGTTATAATGTTCATCCCCCAAATCGCCACTGACTGCACCATTCCCCCAGTTCTGGCATACTCCGCCAATTGCTCATCAATCATCTGCTCCGCTTTAATCAAATGACATCTACACCTCCCACCCTGTAATTCCCGTTGCAGTGTTGCATATTAATTTTGCAGCTCCTGATGATATTCCCTCTCCTCGTGCAACTGCAGTTCCACTGCTTGTAGTCGCGAGAGGACACTTCCAATTGTACTTCATATATGGCCATGCTGTCAGCTAGCATAACCCAGTTGTTGGTTAGCCTCATCCATTTAGGTCAGGAGAGCGACTTGTTCCCATATCAATCTTTCATTGGTCTGACTAAGGTTATTAAGTCGTTCTTGTATGTCAGTATACTCCCATGTCTCATAGAATGGAAGAGGGAAAACTCGACGCCACCCAGCCTGACTATCTGCTTCCAATTGGGTAACCTGGCAGACTAGCTGCAGGTACTCAGGGGACGTCAACCATGGGTTAAGCTCATTATCAGTCATTTGTTGGCTACTCCATTTAATACAAAGTTGGTTTACTTTGGCTGATACAAAGCTGACTTGATCCACCACTTACTGTTCCACTAGTGATATCTTTTCTTTAAGCTGGGCTATCATGTCCTTAAGTGCTTCCTCCCATTTAGCTAAACCCATCATAAAACGCTCAGTATTATGGCCCAGTGTCATGACATCCTGAATCCATCCCATCAATAAACCATGTTGATCCAACAGCTCATCAATTACCTGAGACAACTCAAGATGCAACTGTGATACCAACATGTCTAACTGGTGGTGGATGTTCTCAACACGGTGGTCCACTTGACCAAGTGCTCCTTGTACCTCCAAATAAGAGTGATTGAGGAAGTTGAGCAAGAGGCAAATATCATTTTGTTGTTCTCGAGTGAATTGCACCACATCTCCAATTTCTATATTGTGGCAAGCCAATACTTGTAGGAGTTGTTGAATAGATGGTTGCACATACAAGACTAGATATTCCTCGATTCCACAAGTACTAAGGTGGCAAGTCAACCCCATTGTTGTTGCATTCAGATAAGACATGTATATGGTGTAACGACCTTCTTGATCGCGTTGGTTATAAAATAGATTTAAGGCATACTCCCCTGCCTCATCTTTGTATAATCAATACCCTCATAACAACCACTCCATAATATTTTGCAGCTGCTGAGGGGTCACATTCATGGAGCGCCCTAATTGTTCAGCTGTCAGTTCAGGGCCGTTTTCTAGTTGTAGATTGATCACAACTTCATCATTGCCCAGTTCAGCCATAGTGAATAATATTGGATCATTATCAGATGCCTCCTGAATTTCTTCCACATGATGGGTGCAGAATCCAATAGACTGGTGATGTAACAAATGAGGGCTCGTCATCATTTTCACAGCGTTGAATACTACAGCTGACCAATGACCCCCTGTAGTGAGCACAACTGTTAATTCTTGGCATATAGTCTTGATTCCACCAAGTCAGTTTGCACAGGGTATTAGCCACTGGGCAACCAAATCAGATGATATGAAGATCTCTGATTCTTTTAATAAAACTAATAACTTCATCACATAATAGCTATTGCCCTTTATTTCAACCAAAATTATTGTTTTGATATGCAGACCTTTCTGCAACAACCTACTTTTTGAATAAACCCCCATCAATTCACTTTGTAACTCTTTATATCCCAATTCCCCAAGCTGGATGCATCCTCAGCTTGGTGTCTTCTATTCATTTCTCCCTTTTTATTCAATACTCTCATTTATCCTAATCTTGGCATAATCTCCCATTCTCACTGATTGGTCAACATTTCTTTTTTTAGTACTAGATGGATTGGTCAACATTTCAATTAATTATTATTTGTATACTTCTCTTTATTAGATCAAGGCTCATCCCGATTCCCCCTCCAATCCATCATATGGTTAGCATATCATCCAGTCAGATTAATTTCCTGACACTCAATATAAGTAAAAAAATTGTATATATGTGATAAAAGCCTCCTTTATAAATAAACCAAAAATCACCAAACTTAGCACAAGTACTTTATGAATTTTGGGAGAGGCATAGGTTTTTTTTATAAAAAAACCTCAATAACTTTATTAAAAGGTATATTTAAGATTCAAAAGTGTGGTTAGCCTGGAAGGGTAGTTCCTGCTTCCACTCTAGTCCAGGTTTTGTTCAACACATGTTTTAAACCTGTACTGGCTATAAAAGATCTTGGTGTGGTATATTTGTCACAAGGTTGACCCACAAAATTACTTTTAAGATTTTAAATAATTTCTTTTTGGAAAAAATAAACCTCTTTTTAAAAAAGGCTTAAAAATTATGAAATATTTGAGAAACTAGGAATACTCAGAAAACCTTTTTGAAGTCAGTACCCTATTTTAAACTGCCTTATAATAGCTATTTATAATATATATACTCATTACTATATATTCTAAGTTGTATATAGGTTAACATAGACCCAATCCAATATAAGCTTTAAATTTTTATGCGTGAGCAAAATCTATAAGTCAGTTTGGATGATGGTGCCAACTTCAATAAGAGGCTTATTGAATATTCATAATTTCTTGATTATTTTATAATTTAAAGCTTTTTTAAAGCAGGTTCTTTTTCCAAAAATAACTTAAGGAGGGCCTTTTTTCTTAAATTTTCTTTGAAGGTGGTTACTTTATCCAAAAATTTTATACCCAGTTCTTTTTTCTAAAAAATATTATATTTTTTAAAGTAGTTCTTTTTTAAATTTAATTTTAAAATTACTATCTCTATATACCAATTTTTGAACCATCACTATTTCTATATAAAAATAAAAATCAATGTATATATATTATAAATAGTATCTTATAACAAATATACTAAAAGTTTATTTTTTTAATTTAGTTGATTTTGTTGGATAATCTATGAAAGAATTTACTGATTGCCATCTTTAATAATTCACTTTTACAATTTAGTTTTTTATTAATCAAATTATACTTAATTTAAACTGATGTGAGGATACCCCAGTGATAGAATATGGACCCTCTATAATTGCCTCCCAAGTTTGATTCTAGTTTAGGAACTTTGGGTAGGAGCTGACTATGACTGTGTTGGCGTTGCACACCAATGCCCTGAACCAAGATAGCAAATAACAAGGTGGTTCATGAAGTTTCTGGCCTATCATATACTTTTTTATTTGAGGCAAACTGAACAGGGGACAGACATTACTGAAGCTAAAACTAGACAAAAAAACTAACATAACTACTTGGTTCAAACAAAATGCCCTAATGAGCGAATTGAGTGAAATGCTTCAAAAACTGACCAACCAGGTGGGCAGCGGAAGCCGCTTATCCCTCTATGGTGGAAGGGGAGGGGGTCAGGGGGATCATCCTTGGCAGCCTCTTTGGTAGCAGCTTTTTCCTCCTCATAGTAGAGTGCATGTTACAGCCAACAGTAATGGCGTTGGGGCATCTGCGGTATGGGGTTTGATATTACTGATAATTTATATTTCATGGAAGTTGCCAGCTAGATAAATGGCACTAAGATATTTGGTTAAAGCTTTTTGGCTTTGATCTGGGCGTCTGGGAGTTTAACAAACGTGGCAATGTTGGTTCAGGTTATTTTTGTTTTTGGATTCCGTGCTATAGTTGCCACGTTCTGGATGGCATCATTTTTCATTTTTGTATAGCTGGTTCACTGTGATTTTACTTTTTGAGGTTAAGGTTGTGGGGATAACAGGAGGTGGAATTCTTCCTATGAGCATCACTACTGATTTAGCGACAGCTTTATGCAGGGGATGACAATCTGGTGTTGCAGCTGCTATAACTGCAAGCTTGTGATTACTGCAAAATGATACAGCGTTTGGCTGTGGGGTATAAAGTTGAGGGGGTATCTGGCATCCCATTCTGAATTAATGAACCGCTCAATTTGCAGAGATGGTTCTTCAATGAACTTACCTGATTTGCCAATTTCAGCCAATAATTTCCATGGGTTTTGGTTGAATTGGATCAAGGAAGCAGCGTACAGTTGAGGTTTTGTCAATTCATTTGAGGAAGCATGAGATTGAACTAAGATCTAATCTGATGCTTGATTGGAGGAATTATTTATGGCATTGGGGTAAGGAGGAGGCTGATTGGTGGCTGCAGGTGAAACTGCAGCAACAGGCTTTGGGGGTGGGGGAGGTAGGATTGTGCCCCATACTGGAAATTATACAGGGTGGGCAGCGGATTGGAGGTTGGCAGATGAGTTGTCTGATCTGCTGGAAGTGGTTGAGGAGGAGCACTTGCGTTTTGAGTGGTCTAACTTGAAACATGATGGACAGATCGTCCACCCACCCTCAAAGCTGGCCCAAAACAGAAGGTTGGGTGCTGAGGGAATAACGGTGCATGGCAGAATTGACACCACGATTTTATTAAATTCAGGGCTGATCATGGCATATACCCATAGCCCAGCGAGTCATGTGGCCCCATTTGGGACCACAAATTGTAAGATGAGGTTGGAGCCATAGGCTGCCAGACTGACCATCAGCTCCTGGTGGAGCACTTCAGGGGGGAGGTGGGTAGGCAAGCCAGCAAACTGAATCACCAAAGTGGTGTCCGCTGGGAGCCAAGTCCAAGTTGTGGGGAGAGGGGTTCCCTGGAATACCAGGGGCACAGTTGCTGCAGTGGCAGCATCAGCTTTGCAGGTGAAGCTGAGATCAAAATACCCCTTGTAGGGGTGAAAAACAATAGACCCAGTGGGTGTTATCACTGCCTGTGCCATTTTGATAATGGCTTGGTTGTGGTATGGTAATAGCTTCCCATACTTGTCCCTTAGGCCATAGCGCATGTTGCTCTGGGGAAGCACTAGGGGGCAGCGAGGTACTGCTTGGGTACAAGCAAGGTGGGCGTCTAGGTCCTTGGGCGGAACAAATCATCCCATAGGTTTGGAATGACTGGGTGAACCAGTCCTAGCGCGTTTTCCTGACGGATGGAAAATGGTGGGAGGAGTTTCGCCGCTGCCCCATGCTGGAGCAGCTGGTGGAGAATCTGAGGACATTGGAGCAAAACTACTGCAGGCAAATTCGATTTGTTTATTAATTTATGTAATTTTACTCAGAAAGTTATTCCAAGTGGAAAGAGAATGGCCTATCATATGCTGCCCATGGAGGTTTTCCTTGTTTATCCTCCTTTCCCATTAATTTGAATCCCCTCATTCTTTGTTGGTGCAGTATTATCCCCAAGTCAGCCTACCTCTAATAAATTAAATAAATCAAATAAATTATTCTAAATTTACTGATAATCATCTACAATAATTAATTTTATTAACTTTAGCTAATTTTATTGATCAATCTATGATAAGTTTTCAAAATTGCCATTTAATTTTGATTCATTTCAGAAAATTAAGTTGACTTTATCGGTCAATTTATGAAAAAACAATAAGCATCTATAATGAATTTAAGCTCATTGCATTATAATCTCATACTTGCCTGGATTTTGCATATATCCCTTTTTTAGCACTATTGGTGCTATTCCAAAAGGGGGAGCTATCATGCATCTTTGTTTGCAAACGAACCATACAAAGGGATTATTGTAATTAAAAAACCCTATTATGGCTCCTTATCTAACAGCCTAGGAAGCAAAATCAGAAGGTGAGAAAGCTTTGAGGAAGCTTTTGTCTGTTACTCACTTTAGCTAGGGACCATGGCGGACAACATTGGGGTAGATGTCATGGCTAAATGACATGATAGTGGGCACCAACCCCAAGGATAAGGCTGGGCTTCAGGAGGCCCAAAAGTTGAAGCTTCAGGACCTCCCTGACCTCAAGCATACATTAGACCAACGCTGGGTACAAGCCAAATATGCCCAGGTTGGTACTAGTGAGGTGCTGAACGCCCAGCCCCTTGCGTCAGCCCAGGCGTTAAAATGAATGGTTTATTCAATTAATGACAATGGTTCAATTTGGTTGATTGAGGAATGGGGGTCAAAACCCATTCCATTTATGAAACTAAGTGTTAGGTTTGGATACAGCTTCAATCAGTTACTTGAGTGAAGTTGGTTTCAGTGTATTCTACCAATTCAGATGGTAGTGTTTGCCTATTGGTGAATTGGTGCTTGGGACCACTTCAGCAGACCCCAAATTACTCCAAAAAAGTTTAAATTTGATTTCTGTGACCAACATTCTTTGTTGGTCGACTTTCCCAATAAACTTTTCCCATTTTCCCATTTTCTATTATGTTATTTTGGATGATCCTGTGTGCGGACCCCTTTGAGGAGGTCTTGTGCTATGTTAACCATTCCATTTTAAATATGATTAGTTTATCCCCTTGTGCATTGTTGTGTCGTCCAGGTTCCCTCCAACCTGGGACGCTTACCCTTTCTTCCCTTTTGCACTGCATCACTCTTGGTTGGTTACTTTCTATCATTATTGCACTTTTTTACTTAAGGTATTTTTTGCTTCAGCACCCTCTTCTAGGCTTTAGTATTTTTTGTACTAACGGCTAGTTCCCTGGCATTGGCCCTGTGCACCAAGCACTACCACGCTGAGAAAAGGAGAGTTATAGACATTCTCCTTACATTAGTTGACCAACCACTTACTTTTATGTGCATGAACTTTTTCTTTGTGGGACTTTTTAAAGTGTAAAGTAGTGGGCGCTGGCTGTGGGCTTCAGCTGTGGTCAGCTGCACCACTGTTTCTTCTTTTCCCTGAAGGTTTGAGCATCTCGGCATTATTATGGCTGCCTCCAACTGGAAAGTACCCACCCTTCATGCTCATACCTGGTGGATATGACACTACTGGGTCCATAAATCATGATTCCCTGAATTTCCACCAAAAATTACTAAATTCAATTTAAATAAATGGGTTTTACTTTGACAGCGTGTTTAGATGATGCTGGCGGGACTTGGCGCAGATGGGCATGGGAGTTTTGGCCTTGTATAACGTCAGACATTCTGTTGCTGTTAAGGAAATAGGGCCATTTGCATTTAAAACGTATTTTATAATGGAAACACTATGTATACCTCTGAACCATATTTGCTCTCTCTTGGCTCAGATATGTAACCTATTCCTGTGTATCAAATCACACCAAATAATCCCCGTTTTACTCTTCCATGATTTTCAGCATTCAGGAAGTTGAAAAAGAGCTGCTCTTACAATACAACAATGCTTATGTCCATGCTGAAGATATGGTGGGATATGTGGCCTCAGTAGTAAGAGTGGCCAGATATCCCTCTCCATTCTTTAATTTAAACACATACCAAGGTGACATGTTAATACCAGATGAAGTGTTTGTTGGTGATGTTCTAGCGCTATCTACTATAAATAAAGACTATTCCAGGTATTTTCTACTTACTGCTACCCTTTCCTCCCCTGTAGGGAAATTCAGCGCCACTATTATGGTGGATACTGGCGTCTCTGAAAACTTTATGGACCAAAACCTAGCCAACTACCTTGATCTGAGTTCTTTCCAGGGGTCATTGTTAGGGGAGGGGAATCTCAAGGTAGTCCCACTCTGAAGATCATTGGGACAGTAGACTATCAGGTTGGCAAGTACTACTTGTCTGATTACTTACAAGCTATCAAAAACCTCTTGTTACCTATCATTTTATAATGGAGTGGTGGCAGAAGTTTGATGTCAAAACCAATTTAAAAGAGAATACCCTATCCCTTACGTTATATAATGGTTACACATTAGTTGTTCCTTTGTCTGAGGGTAACGTCCAAGCGAATTGCCCCACTGGCCCCACCTTCACACCCTTAGCCTTGCCCCTATGCTGAGCCCACCATGGAGGTCCCCCTACCTTCTTGTCTGGAGGGTTTGGAATTTTCCTTCGATGCTGCATCATCTGATGCATTACCTGACATTCTGAGTACAACTGTGAGTCCAAGCTCACTGTAATTTGGAGCGGATATCTTCCCCAAATTTACCCATTGACTGTCTGGGAGGAAGAGGCGTTGGATGAGTGGGTAAAGGAGCAGTTAGCCAAAGGCGCGATTTTTCAGCATACCTCTGTTTGCTCCCCACTTCTCTTTGTTGAGAAAGCTGATAGTACTCTACAACCATGCGTAGACTATGGAAACCTCAACTATGTCACAGTACCAGATCTGCATCCCATCCCTTTGGATTCTCAGATTGCGCGATGTGTAGAAAGCTAAGGTCTTTTCCAAGCTGGATTGCCTCAATGCGTTCAATCAGATTCAGATTAATAAGGGACAGGAGTGGTCAACTGCATTCCATACTAGGCAAGGGATATTCCAGTTTCAGGTCATGCCCTTTGGGCTTAAGAATGCCACTGCTATCTTTTAACGCCGCATTGATGAAGCGTTGGGGGACTTGTTAAGGGTATGCGAGGTTGCCTACATGGACGATATTCTGATGTTTTCCCCTAATCATGAGTCCCATGCAGTACACCTTTGGCAAGTGGTGGAGAGGTTATAAGCAGCCCGCCTCACGCTAAAGATCAGTAAATGTGAGTTTCTCAAGTCCTAGGTCACTTTTCTGGGCAAAGTCATGTTTGACCAGGGACACAATAGCTCCAGACAAGGAGAAGGCGATTTTTGAGTGGCCTACCTCCACTTCAGTAAAAGAATTGAGGAGTTTTTGGGGACGTGTACGTTTTTCAAGGAGTTCACGCCAAACATTTCTGAGTTGTCAGCGCCATTGTATATGCTAATGGTGCAAAGTGCTTCAGTGGTCCCCATTTTGGAGGATGCTTTCTAAGCTTTGAATTGCACCCTATTGTCAACTTTATCCTTCGCCATGTCAACCCTTCCAAAGAGTACATTGTGTCTACTGATGCCTCCAACTTCTCCATAGCGACTGCCTTGTTACAAGTAGGCGAAAATGGGATAGAGCATCCGGTGGTATATTTTTCTAGGAAAATGTCTCTGCCTGAGTTGAATTACGCCGTTTATGACAAGTAGTAGCTAGTTGTGGTGGGGCGCTGACTTATTGGTGTCACCGCTTGCATGGCTCTACCCAACCTTTCCATGTATGTACAGATCACCGTGCCTTACTGTACTAATGCACTCCTAATGTCCTAACCCCACGGCAGACCCATTGGCAAGAGACCCTTGCCCAATTTGCATTTTTGTATGAGTTCACCAAGGGAAAAGAGAATGGTTTGACCGATGCTTTGAGCTGAACTCTGCTTTTCTCCTGATCCAAAGGAGGTAGAAGTTCATAACACACAGTTGATGATTCCGCCAAATAAAATTGTGTTTCAACTTCCCTCTCCCCCGGCCAATGGGCCAGCGCTTGCACCTCTGGAAAATGTGGAGGAATACAGTATGTTCAGAAAGGTATTCCTTTCTCAGCTTCTATCAACTGAATATACTATGGTACATGCTAAGAGCGCTTTGAATCAAGAGGATTAAGCCAGCGTTAACACATAAAGAATGAGATGGTGTAGTTTCAGAAGCGCAAATGGGTTCCTGCTGGACCATTGCACCTGGGAATCATTTAGGACCATCATGATGGAATCACCATTGGTCATCCTGGGAAAGCAAAGACCTTGGAGTTAATATGACGCACCTACAAATGGAAGGGAATACCTGCTCAGGTGGGACGGTATTATAAAGAGTGCTTGATCTGCAATCAAATGAAACAAAATTTTTGCCTTTAGCAGGGTTGTTGGTACCAGTCCAGAAGGCTTAAGGGCCCTGGACTTCCCTATTGGTGGATTTCATTGTAAAATTCAGGTCTCTAATGGTTATGATGCCATCATGGTGGTGATGGATCATTTTACAAAGTTCGCCCACTTTATTCCTTGCAGAACTAAAATAACCGCGGCTAAGATGGCTAGTCTCTTCGTCACTCATGTGTTTGCGCTTAATGGGGTTCCCCCAAGAGATTATCAGTGACCAAGGCCTTAATTTTACCTCCATTTTTTGGGAAGAGTTGTGTAAGACTCTTCAGATTTGCCCCTGCCGTTCAACTGCTTATCACCCATAATCAGATGGACAGACTGAATGAGTGAACCAGTGCTTGGAACAGTTTCTATGGTGTTACACTGCCGCAGATCATTCAGATTGGATTTCTCGCCTTCCTATGCCCAATTTAGCTACAACAATACTTTGAATTCTTTGATCAGTTGTTCCTCTTTTTTCGCCAACCATGGCTTTAACCCCGCCTTTAACATGGAACCCAGCTATGGATCTAAGGTTGAAGCGGTGGTGGACTTTGTCAAGACTATCAAG